>CM070711.1:53006812-53188147 GCA_036346275.1 Otatea glauca
AGGCGCGAGGAGAAGCCTGAAATCGAGCGCACAGACACACAACAAAGTGTATATGCGGCCTCGAGGCAGTGAGGTACAGGAGGGAGCCTATCATGCTCCGAAACTCCTTCTGATCAACTAGCTCACCATTTTCATCAGGCTCGAGGACAGCAGTGGTGACTATAGGAGTCATCATCGGATTTTCGTCAGACATGTCGAAGCACCTCAGGAGGTCTCGAGTGTAGTTGCCTTGATACAAGAAAGAGCTCTCCCGAGTTTACTTGATTTGGAAGCCGAGGAAATAGCTCAACTCGCCCATCATACTCATCTCGAACTCTGTGCTCATTACCTTTGAAAACTGAGACACAAGAGAGTGCGAAGAGCCACCAAAGATAATATCGTCTACATAAATTTGGACGAGAAGAAAATAAGAATCCTGGTGTATGATGAACAAAGTCTTGTCTACTATACCCATCTTAAAATCATGGCAGAAAAGATAGTACTTAACCCTTTCATACCAAGCTCTAGGGGCCTGCTTAAGTTCATATAAAACTTTGGAAAGCTTGAAGACATGGTTTGGGTATTTAGGGTTCTCGAATCCTAGAGGCTGCCTGACATACACCTCTTTCTCAATATACCCATTGAGAAATGCACTCTTGACATCCATTTGATAAAGCTTGAAGCCTTTGGATACCGAAAATGCAAGAAGGATTCTAATAGCCTCTAGTCTAGCTATAGGGGTAAAGGTCTCCTCGAAGTCAAGACCCTCTTCCTAAGAAAAGCCCTATGCAACTAGCCTAACCTTATTTCTTATGACAACTCTATCTTCACTCTACTTGTTCTTGAACACCCACTTGGTCCCAATGACATTATGACCAGATGAGGGCTCGACAAGTTGCTATACCTTATTCCTCTCAAAGTTTTCAAGTTCCCCATGCATAGCATTAATACATGACTCATCAGATAATGCATGAGAAACATCTTTCGGCTCAAAGGAGGCAACAAAGTTAGAGCGGAGGCAGAAACTTGACAAACCAGATTTTGAGCATGTGACATGCTCAAACAGATCGTCAATGATCTAATCAGGTAGATGATGTCTCTGAATATGGCGAAGAGGTTCAGAACCAGAAGTGGCATCTACCTCATACATAGAAGAGGCAGAATTAGAGCCACTCACTGAGACCCTCGATCTAAGAAAAGCCCTATGCAACTAGCCTAGCCTTATTTTTTATGACAACCCTATCATCACTCTACTTGTTCTTGAACACCCACTTGGTCCCAATGACATTATGACCAGATGGGGGCTCGACAAGCTGTCATACCTTATTCCTCTCAAAGTTTTCAAGTTCCTCATGCATAGCATTAATACATGACCCATCGGATAATGCATGAGAAACATCTTTCGGCTCAAAGGAGGCAACAAAGTTAGAGTGGAGGCCAAAACTTGACAAACCCGATTTTGAGCATATGATATGCTCAAACAGATCGTCAATGATCTGATCAGGTGGATGATGTCTCTAAATATGGCGAGGAGGTTCAGAACCAGAAGTGGCATCTACCTCATGCATAGAAGAGGCAGAATTAGAGCCACTCGCTGAAGGAGAGTCTGAAGGTAAGGGCTGGTCTCCCTGAGATGTAGAAATGGAAACAGGAGGCACCTTAGGCGTATAGAGAACTAGATCAGATGGAACACCATCATCTCCACCATCCTCATCCTTTATAAAGATGGTCTCGAAGAGGGAAGAAGAGCCTGAAATGTCCGGTCTAGCTCCTGGGCTAGCTTCATCAAAGATCACCTCACAGGTCTCTATGATTTTATTCGCATCACAACTCCAAACCCTATAACTACGAGAAGAAGTCGAGTAACCCAGAAAAATACTATCAAAAGAGCGAGACTCAAAGTTATCCAGGTTACCAGACTTCAAGAGGAAACACTTGCAACCAAACACACGAAAATGAGAAATATTGGGCTTTCGCCCATGCCTCAACTCGTAAGAAGTGCGGTGCAAATATGCTCTCAAGAATATTCGATTAGACACATGATAAGCGGTAGCTATAGCCTTAGCCCAAAACTTCCTAGGAGTACTATACTCGTCTAGCATTGTCCTGGCCATCTCAACCAGGGTCATGTTCTTCCTTTCCACTACGCCATTTTGCTGAGGTACGTATGGAAAGAAAAATTGATGCTCTAGACCTAACTACCAGCACATGCATTTTTCTCCCTCAGTACGGCTACCACAACTTTGAGGGCATCACACGAAACGCAAGAAGCATTTCTAATCCTAAGGGTATGGACTTCAAGCTTCTTCCTAAGTTCGACCATCATCCACCTTGCTGACCATGCGGCGTTCCTCGAACGCCTTTTGCCGCCCGAACATTTCTTCGACTGACATCACATCCAAATCCTCGAGGTTCCCCAGGGTGCAAACGATCGGCATAAACTTTGGCGTCAAGACCCGAAGCACCTTATCAACCACAAAAGAGTCTTCCACCCTCTCACCCAACGTTCGCATCTTGCTGAGAGCAAGGGTGACCCTTATGGCGAAAGCATCAATGGACTCTCCTTTATGCATATGAAGGCTATCAAATTCTTTCTTGACGGTTTGGAACTTGGCCCTCATCACGCACTCAACTCCAACGTACATAGACTTGAGAATCGCCTATGCCTCCTTGGCCGTTCTCTAGCCATTGAGGGCAAGAAAGGTCTTCTCGCTCACACCATGATAGGTAGCCGTGAGTGCCTTCTTATCTTGGCGCCTGTCGACGTTGTCATCTTCAATGGCATCCCATACTCCTTAGGCATCTATGTACACTTGCATCTTTATTGATCATGCAGCATAATTGCTACGATGCTCCCCTCCTTCCCATCTCGCACCACCGGCCTACCGCAAGCCGCCTGCTCGCTGCCGCTGTTGGCCACCACCTATAGACCACCAGCATCACTTCTTGATGATGATGATAGACAATGACCTTGCCGTCATTGTCATTACAACACCGGCTCTGATACCAATTATTGGAACAAAGCCACAGGATCGCTGTTGTCGCTGCTTCTCTTCGATCTTCAGATTCCTCAGCCGATCAGAACAACAAACAGCACAACCGAAAACAGGAAACAACGAACAGATTGCAATTTCAACGATACTCTGAATCAGAGATTTTTGGTGCTACAAACAACCGCAGCTTTTCTGATTTCTTGAATTCAAACAAGTACACTAGTGCTGCTTATATAGCACTACAAGCTTCCGAATCAACATGCAAAACGGACAAACAAAAAACGCTAGAAAAGAAAGACTCGCCATGCAGACACGGAACAACTAGATAATTTCCATGCATGCGAAAAACCACCGACACGAAGAGCAAACAACTAGATAATCTTGCATGCTAATCTTGTCAAGATTATATCTAACAGACTTTATCCCGAAGGCCTCATGGTTGTCATCTCCCCCTTCGTCTTTATAACGAGGGGTGTTGTTGATGGCCTTGGCTAGGTCGCAGGAGGCAGTACCCGTTCTTACGACAGATAGAATTCCTCTATCTGCGAGAGCCAGTGCCTGTTTTGTATAGCATCGTGGACAGGAGTAAGAAGTGAAGACTTCTTATCAATGCAGCAAAACAGATTATGTGCCAGCTTTTCTACGCGGGTGCCACTGATCCGATTATCTACCCAGAACAGGGTTTACGCCCATTGCCCACTAAAGAACTCGTGGATGCCTTGAACATTGCTGTAACTTCTGCATTACAATCAAGGGGCATTCCGAAGTCCGGACCAGGGTTTGTCCGCCTCCAACTCTTGCAACTACAACCACCAAAGCATCAATGCAAAATTTAGTAGCCGAAGATTATAAATACCCAGTCCTGCGTACTCCACCGGCCAATTTGATGCTTCATTGTATGTTAGCTTCATGATCTCATGGAACAAATTTTCTCTAGTCTTCATTAAAGTACGGTAACTTCTGCCCAATGTACAGTCCAATCCATCTCCAAAACCTCTACAAAAACAGCTCCGGCATGTAATTTCCAGTGAAAATTCTGGTCTGTTTGTTCATTTGCATATCTTAAGTTAGCTTTGTGGCTCCAATGTTATTCTGGTCTGTTTGAGCGTGGGAGCGGAGAGCGGGAGGTGGAGGCGGGCGAGTGCGGGAGGCTGCATCACGTGGTAGGAGGCACTGGAGTACGTCGGAGGATACTAGATTTATAATTTCGCTCAGGAGAAGGTTAGATTTGAGAAAAACAAGACAAAGAGGTTGTTTGCACCAAAATTTGGCAAGATGTAGCCAAGATTATCAGACCAAAGATCTAAAGAAGTCCTAGCCCATATCGGATATAGAAAAAAGATCTACATATGGATTGAGGCCGATATTGATCTAAAATAAGAAGGGTACTGTCCGAGTTGAGGCCAATACGGATCATAGTAAGCAGCGTATTGCACTGGATACGATCGGCCAACAGCTATAAAATATGGTTATGGGCAAACGAGAAGAACAACACAATCAAACTAATCAACTCGCATTACTTTTGTTTACTTTCTGTCGATTAAGAGTAGCCTCTGTAATTTATATTCTCCCTTATAATCTGATTTGATCAATAAAGCTGGGCATCGCCGATTGTTGATCACCTTCGATTACGCCAATCAGGTTTGATTTTCTCCGATCTTGTTGCGCATCGCCTTTTTCGGAAAAGATCCACCTTTATCACCTGATTAGTCCTAATCAACTAATTAGACTTAGAGAGGTGTTTCCATGCTTCTCTTTTTTACAGTTGCACAAATATTAAAGCATAAATAAAGGGTAGATAGTGATTACTTACCCCTTCGCTTGCTTCAAGATTTGTGCAACTTGTATTAGGAAGGAAAGCATTGAAGCACTGCTCTTAGACTTATTATTACCCTAGATTTGGTCGGCTTTTAGCTGGTCAGATATTTTGCCGATTGTTTCGCTAAATCGGCTTTGAGCATATTTTATATTTTTTCTTACCGATTGCAGGATCAAATTGGTTGGTACGTCCTAAACTGTACTTCAAATTTTTTGGCGCCAACGGAGGTCTACAAAAGTCATCTATTTTTCCGTAGTAACGTGGTACTACTTAAATCAAACATAGAGCCAAACAAAAAAAAAAGCTTATCGACCTTGGAGAACAACTAGGGAATTGAAAACTACAAACCGCAACATTCAAAAGGAGTTCACCGATTTCAAATTGTTGTGCAGCCTCATCAGGCAGCAGATTGTAGTTGCGCGCCTCCAAGAGTGACGAAACCGAGATAGCCTCCGATGACACGGTGGTTGCGCACCACGTACGCATCGCATCCGCATCCGCATTCGTATTCGCATTGGTGGGTCGTGGCCACGGGCAGACCAGCTGCATCAACACAAAAACAATGGACGAATTCGCTGTAGAACGCACCCACTATCGACAGAAGAAGATTAATGAAACTAACACTAGTAAAGGCATATTTGTTTTTACTTTTGATTCTGTATTCTAGTTTCAAAAGAAGAATAATAAACAAACAACCTGATTCTAGAATTCAATTCTCACAATCCAGCCTATCTATATATACTAGAATCCACAATTCACTTCATATGTGCTTTTAGATTCTAACTTTTCTACGACTATAATCTAAAATCAGTTTTTAAGAAATCTAAAACTGAAACAAACAGTCTTAAACAAACACCCAACCGTGGGCCGCTCCACTGGCACCACGCGGCCACCGCCGTATCCAGACCGGAAATATCGGCCACCGGCTGGAGGCCGAGTGGCGTGGAGACTATGGACGTCAGGCCGCCGAGCAGAGTGGACGCGCACGCGCATGATCGACAGGTGCGAAGTTCGAACTTGGTAAAACCGGCCCACCACCCCAGGGTCCGAGCCCGGAATCTCACAGTTTTGCTCCACAGCCTAGAATCCGACTGGAGGTCAGACGGGTAGATTGCATCAGGGCACACGCATCAAGCGCAAGTTACGCCTAAACATCTGTTGTTGCTCTCCATCTTCTTCCCACAACCAGGCGAAAGTTGGGCCTGCTCAAAGCACCAAGACAAGTGGAATGAACACGACGTGCATGCATGTCAAGACTCCGTGTTGCAATTTCTAACTATCTGAGGACGCAAACTGTACAGTTCTGGACTCCATGCACTAAACCTTTGTGTTATTCGACCAAACAAATTCAATGCCAAAAATCTTGTTCGATCATGGTGCCATCTGTGCCCTATAGTAGGATTGTACTAATATCAAAATACAAATAGTGCCAAAAATTGTGCTCCTAGCAAAGTAAACTGCAGAAATGCTAATGCGAAAGGGATTAGCAGTGGAGTAGCAGACGGCTCAAAACCACACTTGATTTGCTCTAAATAAAAATTGTGCTTTGCGGGAAGCATTGAAGAACCTATGATAACATTCCACCCGCAGAGGTTCCAATAGAATATCGTGCTAACCCTCTATAGTCTATATACCACGATAGTTATAAGACAAACATAACTCTTCGGTCACTACCTTTTGGACAATATAGAAGAGAGAGGAGTGAAAAATATATTATCTACTATTCAACAAATGGTATTAAGGACGGGTGCTTGCCCAATTGGTTGGAAGCCATGTGAGCTTTCCAGCTAGTCGCGAGTTCGAGTCCGTGACTCGACGTGCGAGCCTCACCTAAAACGGGTACATACATACGTGTGCGTCAATAAGATAAGTTAATTAGAGGCCCCGAGACCTCTACAATATTTCCTAGCGTGTGTAGGGAGCACACGCGTGTGTGCGCGTGTGGAGTTTGTGGTGTGTGTGCGTCCTTGTAAAAAACAAACGGTATTATAGATGACTTTATATTAATTATATTATTATATAGACAACCTACCCACTCCGTCTAAGTTTATAAGGCTTATTTTTTAGTAGTATTGTTTATAAATATAAGGATTGCATATAAATTTAATGAGATCTTTCCTTCTATACTCCTATTTATTCTTTCTCAATCATATGTATTTATTCATTACCTCCACACAAAGTATTATCTCTCATCTTAATTAAGAGGGGCATCTAAATCAAAAAAAAATTTACATTTCTCAATTCCAATATAACATTAGTCTTCGTGCAAAATTAAAATATATTTTATATTTTTTGAGGAAGTATTAATAATATAAAGTTATTACGGACAACTACAAACAATCCTGTCTACGTCCCCTCGAAATGCCCCGCGCCATCGCTGCCTAGCACTAGTAGAATTTTTTTAAAATAATATATTTTATAATTCAAATTTCAAAAATATACCACGAAATCAAAAAATTGCAAAAATGTGCTACTGTCGCCCTACCATAGGGCGACTTGCTGACTGGGCAGTGAGGTGGACTTCTTATTCGCACTGCAGTTGGGCGAGAGGAGAAGTCGCCCAACAGTAGGGCGACACGTGTACAAGTTGCCCTATGGTAGGACGACATGGGATCATGTCGCCCAATGGTAGAGCGACATGTAGAAATCGCCCAATGAAAGGGCGACATGGGAGGAAATTTCCAAATTTTTTAAAAAAATTCTAAGAGACTTCAAAAAAGGTGAAAATATTTGGATAAACAGATTTAGGATTCAATTAAATTATTTATGGTACAACACATGGATTATAAACACACATGGACACAAGGAATAACACAATTGCACATAGAGAATAATATTTATAGTATAACACAACTATCACATTTTGCTGTTCTCTTGCTCACTTGCTTATAAATTTTAGGACTATCTAGGAATTTATACTCTTAACCAAAGATTCAAGAATCGAAACGATTCAAAACTAAATCAAGATCAAACTCTTTTCTTTCATATTTCAGTTCGGACTCCTCTCTTGTTACAGGATTAATTAACTCTAACAATTGTAAATAAGACGCTTATTGCATGTGAACAATTCGCAGCATTTTGCGTGATTCTATGTGGACAAAATCGCGTTTTTGCATGTGAATAATTCGTAGCCTTGTGCGTTATTGCATGTGAACAAAATTGCGTTATTGCATGTGAACAAATCACGTTATTGCATGTGAATAAATTTACACCTTGCTTTGCATGTATTTTCCACTAGTGCAATAACCCATAATTATTATAGTCGATTTACAACTCATGTTATGAATATTTAAAGACGTAGCACTTAAACTATTTGTTGAACATACATAAGGGCGTATACATCAAAGTTCGGATGATAAAATAAGCAATAGATTAGATTATATTACAAGGGCATTACAACAGTGACGAAATTGCTTGACGAACTAACTAACGAAAGCATTGTTTGTCATGGTGGAACAAATGATCGTTCCGCCTATCTGGGTACAGCCAGAATGATGTCCCACATTTTCTACATATTACCTGACCCGTGTAAATTTGGAGATTTGTCCTCGGACACCGCTCAATCCCCACTATGAAAGAACTCCATAGGGATCCGCAGTGCTCCCAGGTGTCGCCGAATGGGTGGCCTATGCCGTACGTCTTGGGTGTGTAAGACAGAATTTTTTGGTCATCCCGATTCCCGGCGTCCCCTATATTAATACCACCCGGGTTCCCGGATGGTCTCGTAACACATCAAGGATTTGTTGCGTGGTGCGGACCTCGGCCAGCTGCTTCCCCTTGTCCTTTCCTCTTCGAGAGGAGATACCCTCTTGCACCTCTGTTGCGTTGGCCGTTGACGGAGACTTGCCGAGACGCCTGCTCTGTTTCAGCTCGCACTCCACTATATGGTGCAGGAGGTGTGTGTTGGGCTTGTCCTTTTACAACCAGAAGCGTGGCCTGCAGTCAATACAGTATGTCCGCTGTGGTCGTTGAATAACACCGCAGCGCACTGGTCCGCTTTTCGGCGGTAGTAGCACCACGGGAGGGTTGCTCCCGGTTATCCCATACGGAAGTTTGAGATGTGAGTGGTACGTCTCGGGTCCACCAGATTGAAGTAGTCGCACCATTCATCCTCGGCCGAGGGCACCGGTAGAATCTCCGTCCGCTAGTTCATCGTGGCAGAATCAACCACCGCTCAAGGCCGTGTTCGCAAAAAGTCGGGCTTTGGGTGGCCCCGAGGAGGTTTCTCCTTCGACTCGAGCAATTTCGCAATTTTCTTTTGAACTCCTGTATGCGATGAATTGGTTTAGAATTACTACTTTATGAGTGAAGCATGAGTTCGTCGCATGAAACTCACCGATTGGTTGGCCTCTTGCCCACCGCCTTGAACTCGGGTCGCTCTAGAACAGGACGTATCCCGCGGCCTCCCACCGGTTGAAGTTCTCGGGTGAAGCGGGTCGACGCGTCGTGGCGCTTGTAGACAAATTCGTAGTCACGTCGTTCTGGCCCGTCGATCCATTGGAAGAAGCAACACCGGTCGTTGTGCTGAGAAAAGAAAGAATGATGCGTGAAATGGTAATGTTACTCTGTATTGTATGGACACTAGCGAGTTTACCGTGCAAGAGCGCACAACATGAGTGAGTGAGCGGCGGCAGATCTCCGTGGGTAGATTGCATCATCTTCGCCGGAAGGTTGCAGTCGCAATTGGGTCGGGGCAACTCCGGCAGAACTGGGGCATCAACGCTACTAGTATCCGGGTACTCGGGGCGGGATGACTTCTGCTTGCTAAAGAGGCGACGGTAGAACGACATCGTGCCCTAATTTGTGTAGATTCAACTGGCGTGTATTGCTTGTTTGCGGTGTTGGATGTATACCCCTCGGCCGGTTTTATAGTGGTGGTGAGGGGTTGCTTCACACAACTACAGCACTGATGGGCCGGCATCCTCTGTGAAAAGCCGCACGACGTGTCACCCATCATCAAAGCTACACGACAAGGCTGACAAAGCTGATCCATGTGACTTGTCTAATCGGCCTGATAAGGCTGACAAAGCTGATGCACGTGACTTGTCTAATCGGCCTGATAAGGCTGACAAAGCTGATGCACGTGACTTGTCTAATCGACCTGACAAGGCTGACAAAGCTGATGTATGTGACTTGTCTCATCGGCCCGACAAGGCTGACAAAGCTGATGCATGTGACTTGTCTCATCGGCCCGACAAGGCTGACAAAGCTGATGCATGTGACTTGTCTACTCGGCCTGACAAGGCTGCACTCCGTGAGTAAGCTATTCGCTCTGAAAAGTCATTGCACGCCAAGCCGTCATACTTGAAAGTAGGGCTCTCAGAATACGGAATAACAATATTTCATAACCAAAAGTAAGAGGTTACTAACATAACAAAAATATATCGTATACATCTAAATACATAAGATGAAAAGCACGTCACAACGTAATAACCAAATACATAAGCTAAAATAACATAACAAACTACGGCGCCTCGTTGGTGCCTCCTCGCGGTAGGCGGGCCTCCCGTGAACTCGCCCGCGAGTACGTCAACTGCACCGGTGGGTGGTGGGCCTTCTGTGGTCTAGCTGGAGGTGTAGCGTACACCGACTGAGAAGGCTGCGTCGGTGGTGGTACTCCCTGCAACTGCGATGATCCAGGCACATCCGGATCAACAAAGTATCTCGACACGTCACCATTGTCGAGGTCGTAATCCGCATGAGCTGCATCATCAAACTGCCCCTCGTAGTCGTCAGGGGTAGGTGAAGCTGCAGAGGAGAACCACTGTGCCTGTGAGCCTATAAGAAGTGAAGAATTGTTGGTGACATTCAAAAAATAATTAGACAACATACGAAGTGTGACGAAGTACTCACCTCCGACGTGAGGTGCTAGACCAGCGTGTCCAGAAGCTCGCCCTGTCGCGTAAGTCGGCGTAACGGTGAGACGGGAGGACGTGGCATGTGAAGATGTACCTGGAGCACTCCTCCCTGCAGTAAGCGGCACGCCGCGAGCAGCGTCAGCCACATCACGAGGCGTGCAGCATCCTGCCAACTCGAGGGTGCGTCTGGCGCTCTCCCTGAACCTCGCGAAGAAGGAGGTCACGTCCTCTCTGGTCACGTCTACCCCACGAGACAGACGAGATAGGAAGCTCCCGAACTCCTCGTAGTACCGGGCTAGCACATTAGTCTGAAAAATACATTACGAATTAACCTAACACATTACTCTGGAAAATGCCATACGAAAATACATCGCACATTAGACAAAACTTACCGCACCGTGCAGAAACGAGTTCGTATGGCGAGGATACATGTCCCTCACCCTGGGGATGTGTCTAGGAGGATCCGGGTCGACACGTACCAAACGCACACGGCATGTGAAGTGTACCACCGCCGGTACTTCGTACGTCTGCGGGTCGTACGGCGCATCCTCGGCATGGACGTCATCCAAGGCTCCTCCCCACTCCTCGACCCATGGCACCATACGTACGTGCCATGGGGTGCCCCCATGCCCGCCCCTCCTAGTGTGCCTGCGGATAAGCAAAAATATAGCATTATTACATGTCATTACACCGTACAGATTAGAGAACATCGATGTAGGGAACTTACGTGTGGGACCGTGTGGGACCCGCCGCCGACTGGACCGGAACTCCTATCGTAGACCGAACTGCCTCATCACTCGATGGACAGCGTAGCCCTCGACCAGGACGTCGAACACAAGGAACCGACGTGTACGCCAGTACGCCGCGTCGCGTGTGCATAGGGTGGACAATCCACCCATCACACGTAGCTCGACGTCTCCCACTGTGTACGGCGTCCAGCGTACGCGGTCCTCGGTGAGGTGGTCGAAAGCAGCGACGAACTGCGGGTAGCTAAGCCGCACCGTGCTGTGTGCCCACCTAGGCTGCAGTGACGACAGAAAAATCAACATTACCATTAGTATTGAGAAATGTTAAAGCGTAGGCTTCACAACCGTGGTTTGCAATATCTTACCCGTCGGTAGCACCAGATGGTGCCCATAGTCGGCGCGTCGACATCATAGTCACCATCGTGTAAAAGAGGACTCGTGTCGATCCTGGGGCGCCCGATCTGGAACCTCTCGTATGCCCAAAGCTGCAGAAGCAGTGGACACCCGGTGAGGATCGACCCGTCGGCGATCCGCCCACAGCCATTGTAGAGCCCACGGTACGTCGCGCAGAGGACCGCTGACCCCCCAGGAGTACTGCGGCATGACGTCAAGGGGTGCGTCCGCGATCGCCCTCGCGAACTGGATGAAGTGCCTGTCCACGCTATCCCCGTGGGAGCTGGTGAACATGCACTAGCCAAACAGCCAGAGCAGGTATGCCTCAAGGTGGCGCTCACCCTCTGTTCGTCCGCAGGCTCGACGATGTGCTCCGCCTGTAAATTTAAGTTTTTTTGTTAGTCTAGCCAATATATATATGCGAAGTTAAGTTTGAAAGGTTAGTTGCTTACCATGAACTGTCGAAGCCACATGTGTGTCGGACCATGGGTGCTGGTGAAGGGTCGGTACGCAGCAGGCAGTAGCACACCATGGAACCGCGCAAGTGCCTCATCCCGCCACAACGGGTCGACGTCCTGCGGCACCACAGGGTCACCAGCGATCGGGAGATCGAGGAGGTAGGAGACATCCTCCAGAGTGATCGCCATCTCCCCGACAGGTAAGTGGAAGGTGTGCATCTCTGGTCTCCACCGATCCACCAGAGCGTGAGAAGGGACTCACAACGGAACCGGTGGCTCGCGTCCCTCCCTGCGCACTGCGTGCGCCTCCACCATCCGTGCGCTGGCGGCAATCCTGCCGCCGCAACGCATTTAAATGTAAATATTAAATTAATATGAGCACCGCACTAGTTAATTAAAACAGATTATGATATTGCATCGGGAATATTTTGGAATTAAAAGATAACTACGTTACCTGGGGATCCAACGTGGATCGAGGGTCCAGAGATCCTGTGGTGGCCTCGACCGTAGTACGCACAGCTCCTGAGGGTCCTGTCCCTCCTCTGGTGAAGCGGTGGCGAAGTGTGCACGGTGACGACCGTCAACGACTGGGTCTACCAACTCAAAGGGCCAGTCGTCATCTACAGCCTGGTGAGCCATACCTGCAAATTACAAAAAGGAAAGTTACATACAAATAAATACACAAGCATCAGAACAATACATCGAACCAAATGTGTACAAATAAATACACAAACATGAGAACAATACATCGAACCAAATGAGTACAAATAAATACACAAGCATCAGAACAATACATCGAACCAAATGCGTACAAATAAATACACAAGCGTCCTCAAAATATAATCAAACAGATTACAACGCACACTACATCAGCAAAATATATTAGAACAGGTTACAACGAACACTTCATCAGCAAAATATATTAAAACAGATTACAACGAACACTTCATCAGCAAAATATATTAAAACAGATTACAACGAACACTTCATCAGCAAAATATATTAAAACATGTTACAATGCACATTACATCATCAAATTATATTAAAACAGATTACAACGCACATTACATCATCAAATTATATTAAAACAGATTACAACGCACATTACATGAACAAAATATTAATTTGACATATAGCATCTAATAGTTCAAATAGCTTCTCTGGTAGTCCTATGACGTCGTCCACCACGCCTTGCAGACGACGATCCTTCCCCCGCCGTCGGGTTGCCATCTCCTCCTTCGTCCTCTTCGTTATGTGGCTGTCAGTTCTTGAACGTGTGACCTGTTCGCTTGCACAACGAACATTTCTTCACGCGCTTACCAGTTTCGGACTCATCCATATCATTCCTGATACGCCTTGTTTTGCGATGGCCTCCTTTGTATGATCTTGCATCAAAGTCAGGGACCCAGAACCTTTCGTCGACACTAGGGGTTGTGGTGAAAGAACCGACAACACCATAACCATACAGCTCCTCGCCCCAGGTTGCCATCACCTTTTCCTTTGTAAAATATTCATATAGATATATACCAGGTCGTATTCCAAATAATGCACATGCAGCTATCACATGAGAACATGGCCTATGCAACAGGAGGGGTTTGTTACACGAGCATTGACATTCAACCTGTAAGATGCACTCTTGGGTGATAACCTTCTGGTTTGTTCCCCGCCGTCCTTTATCCCTGCATATCACCTCGAAGCGCAGTGTTCGTGAACCTACTTTGATAGCTCTATGCTTGCCCGCCTTCTTACTCTTCTCATCCATGTATTTACTTATCATGCTTGAGTACAAGGCATTCTCATCTCTCATTACTACTTCAATGACTTTATGCCTATCCACAAAATACTTGGTTGTACCCCCAAAGACTCCTCGACAATTCCTACCAACGAGACACCTCATCCCTCTCATTACCGGGGTTGTACACCTCCGCCAAGTTGGTCGTCATGACACCGTATCTAGCACCATGTGTGTCATGTAACAATGACCACTTCTCTTTGGACTCGTGCTTTATCCAGTCCGAGAAACATTTGATCGGCCTTTGCCTTCGATGACGACTCGTCGCCTCATCTTCTGTTGCCAGAGGGAATAAAGGCTTTGCCTGCTCCTGTGTTACACTACTAGTAGTCTCTTTGTGTTTTTTTGTTAGCTCATCAAGATTCTTCCAAAAAGTACGGAACTTGCTATCTTGGTTCTGCTTACGTAGCCTCTTGAACATGTTCATCAGTTCCTTGTTCTTGAATTGCTTATAGAAGTTCACGCCCAAATGCCTCATGCACCATCGGCTCTGCAAGTCAGTCCAGGGAAATGACTCCTCTTCCCTTGTTTGCAAGCATGTCGATGGCACTAAGCGCACAAAGATGCATCATGCAAGATGCACACATGCTGGCGAGTCTTCACCACCCCAATCTTCAAGTTCCGCAGGAACCACAACCAACTCTCATAGTTCTCGCTTTCCACGAAGGCAAAGGCAACAGGCAGAATCTGGTTGTTCGCGTCGACGCCCACAGCTGTCATTATTTGTCCTTTGTATTTCCCGGTCAGGAATGTGCCGTCCACACACAACAATGGACGGCAGTGATAGAACGCCCTAATGCAAGCTCCGAATGCGAAGAAAACTCTCTTCAGATGCCTCTTGTTCGCCACTTCCTTGTGGACATCCGATAATCATAAAAGTACCGAGATTTCTTCCCGAATGCAACCGAGCAAGTGCGGGCAGATTATGGTACGAGTCTTCAAATTTCCCAAATCTCATTTCCAAGGCCTTCTGCTTCGCCCTCCATGCCTTCCCGTAGCTAATTGTGTACTGAAATCTGTTCTCAATTGCTCGGATAATAGCACGGGGCTCAAAATTCAGGTTCTCAACTATCTCCGGGTACATGACACTCGCGATATACCCGGACGACAGGTTCCTATGAGCCACCAGGATTTCCTCAGTCATACAACTATGTTGTTCAACCTTTAAACATAGCCAGTGGGTGCCCCATTTGTGCTTGTACGCATGCACTCTCCAGGGGCACCTTTGCATCTCGCACACCACGTCGTAGCAGGTTGGGGTGGACTTCTTAACCCTGAAAGTTCTTCTTAGTGATAAGGCCCAATCTTTGATAGCATCCTACACTGCCTCTTTTGTGGGGTACATGCTGTTAGGTCTCACCTCATTGTCGCTATACTGTCAAGGTGTATCATTGCCTTCATTTACAACGTGTTATTAAATTGATCGTGCTCCAATCACGCACAAGTGGCTCAACATCTTCATCTTCTTCATCCGAGTTATCGCTGCCTTCCACTTCTACTTGTTCATATTCAAGGTCTTCCTCTTCCATCGTGCTATTACTTCCTCAATTTCCTCACCTTCGCCTACTTGCCCCCGCGCATCTTGCCCAATGTTTCCATCATCCTCCCCAATCTCAACTTGCTCACCACTGTAGCCAATATCCTCATTGCAACCACGAACATGCATTTGCCGGCTAGACTCCCCAATTTCAGTGTCACCACAAGTATACTCATTTTGAGGCTCACTACACTTGCGTCCGTCCGGTCACTGCGTGCGGGGCAACAACCCTTTCATACGCTTGCACCAAAAGCACCCGACACCATCCACGTTGCCCCGCCTCACATATGACCTCCAAGTGCAGTTCCTTCAGCTCAACTAACTCCCAATAAACAGGATCATCTCTCATGGTGCAAAGGCAAGATAACTTCAGCTGGCACTTCTCTTGTTCCATCCGAAACGTATAATACAACCAATTCAACACAGCAGCAAATGTACGCTCTTCGACCGCTTAAACTTCTATCCACATATGAAAGTTACTCGGATCCGCACCCTCGAACCATACATGACAACCCTTCTCCATAAAAATTCTAAAAGGAACTCGTTCGACATATCTGCGAACCTATTCATTAACACACGAATTAATTACTCTTCGTAAAAAGTACTATAAACTAAACGTATGTATATCTACACTCGCGAAAAATATCTACATTACTAAAAATATTCATCTCTTCACTTGTATTTCTAAAAAACATCTACAGCCCTAACAATATATATACGTGCACTTCTATATGTAAAAAAACATATCTACCGACATATATCTCTAAAAACCGTAACAACATATTATTATTCGTAAAAACAACTATGTACATGCGTTTCCACAAACCGACTAAATTACTAAAAATATAACTAGATTCAACTACATTTTGTTGTTAAACACTACCATGATTTCTTGCTACACACTAAACAAATCGGATGTGCTACAGCCGCTATAGGAATACAACCCTAAAAACTAAACAAAATAAACACTACATTTAACTAGATCTAACCCTAAACACTAAACAAAATAAATACTACATTTCACTAGATCTAACCCTAAACACTACACAAAATAAATCGCAAAAATAACTAGATCAACTGAGTGTATGTACAACGCAGATAATCGTATGTTTTGTGTACATAATTACTTAAGTTTTGGACCGGTGTTTGTTCGTCGGCCATCCTAACCCTAAACACTAAATTACTAAAAATATGAACACTACATTTATCTACATCTAACTCTAAACACTAAACAAAAAAAATCGCGAAACTAATTAGTTCTAATTCTAACCCTAACCCTGACACTAACCCTAACCCTAAACTACATAAAATAGAGCGTAAAAAATTTACCTGCGAAGCCGCCGCTCTTCTTCCTCTTCTTTTCTTCTCTTCCTACCTTCTCTTTTCTCTCTTCACCCTCTTCTTTTCTCTCTGCGTTCTGCCTCTTCTCGTGTTTGGCCGCTTTTATTCGGGTGAAGTCGCCATTTGGTTGGGCGACAGAGGGCCGCCGCCAACCGAGGTAGATTTCTCTGGTTGTCACCATTTGGGAGGCGACATGAGTGGAGTCGCTCACGTGGCACTTGTCGTGTTTTCATTCGGCAACGTGTTTCCGACTCGCCAATCAGTTGGGCGATTAGCCCCTGTCGCCCAACCAACGGGCGACAGGGGTATATTTTTGCAAAATTTTTTTGTGTGGTATAGTTTTGCAATTTGAGTTAAAAATTGTATTATTTAAAAAAAAATTCAGCACTAGCACACCACCAAACCCCACCTCTGAACCCCATTATCAGATCAACCCATCCCCATTATCAGATCGTTCACAGATCCCCACGGGGGCACCACAAACACAGACACAATCAGCACAAGCCGACGAATCCCGGGCCCGGCACACCAGTCTGAACTCGGATGAAAACCAACAAACTCCAACCACCCTCTCATCGCCTTCCTCCTTTCCTCCCCGGCCGGCCTCGTTCCCTCGCCTCCGACTTCTGACGGCGACCAATCACCGCCTCCCGCTTGCTTGGGATCCCCTCCTCCCACCGGCCGGGCTCCGCGCCCGCTCGCTTCGCTTTACTCACACCGTCGCATATATACACCCATCGCCCCATCGAATGCCCCGTGATCCCAACAGCTCCCTCTCCATTTCTTCCTGATCCCAGCCGGCCCCAGGATCTGGTCGTCACGCTCCCGGGGGTATTCCGTTGGCATGGAGGTCTTCGGCCCCGTCACCCCCGGCCAGGTACGCTGGATTCTTGCATTGCGTCTCTCGCGATTTCGCGCTCTGGGTCGGTCGCGCCGCGCGCGTGCGCGCGCTGTGGCTAAATTGGGTTGGGTGGCTGTTCTGGTCTCTACTGGTGTTGCCAAACCTTGGTGATTATTTCGGTCTTGAATCTTGATTTGCTCCTGTCTGGTGGCGCCGTGTAAGTTCGATTTCGGTTCTTGCCGGGCAAATTCGTGCTAGAAAACTTGGAGCTTCCGTGGATGGATGCCGTCCTGAGTGGTCATGGCGTCCCTTGGATTGGATTGCACGAGGAGGAGCATGGATTGATCTTTGATGGATACGACTCGAGTGGTTGCTGGGCAAATATCGGTATGATAGTAAGCGTTGCCCATGAAATGAGCATTTGTGATGTGACTGGATGGTTGAAACCCACCAAACTATGGGATTAATTGGAGCAACCACTGGTTTGTTGCTTGGCGTGTTGTATCTTGCATTTGACTCTAGTGGTTAGGTAGGCTTGGGTTCCCTGGAGGTGTCTTAGATTTGAAGTTAGTGTTTAGTTTGGTCCGACCATATGTTTGCTCTGCCCAGTCGAAGCTTTGATCGGGATCTACATTGCTTTTCAGGAAATGGATACGGTGCTTTTTGTAAACTTGTTATAGCCACCTACTGATTCTCCCTTCTTTTGATCCGCATATGCATCTCAGCTTGATTTTGGATAGTAAAAGAAAAGCTACTGCACGAACATTATTTAGATTGGGAGTGATAATTAAGTTCCATGGGAACACAAATGAAGTTTAGTTGTTGCTGACAATCATGAGAACAATTTTATTTTATAGTAGAGTACTAGCAGGTAAGTTAAGGACACATTTTTCCATATTGCAAATTCTCATCTAGAGGCAATACTTGCATCAAACAATAGAAATTGCATGCCAAACCCATCGATTTGGAATATAGCAATATAACCCTGTTCCTGAAGAAAATATGGAACTTAAAGAGTGCGGTGGAGATGGATGTAATTATAGGATGAAAGGCGGACAATGGCCAATGAATCGTCAGTTAAAAAAACCAGTATTGAAGTTGATATTCTAGGCTGTTATGTTATTGGTGAACTTTGTTCCTCGTAGGTTTGACAGCAGAACATATTGATGGCTCTCATTGCTCTGTCCATTTCTGCAGGTGTCATTTTTGCTTGCTCTATTCCCTGTTCTCATTGCATGGATCTATTCAGAAATCTTGGAATACAGAAAATCTTCATCCATGAAAGTGTAAGATTTCAGCACAGACACACTAGGAGTTTAGTTAGCTTTACCTAATTTGATATTGTATAACATACACTCAGTATTGACACGGTTGCTTTTATGAATATTTCAAGCGTACAACTGAAGTTAAGTACCAAAGACTAGTATCCTAACTTCTCCCTATTCATGTGTTATTTTATTTTTCACAGTCACTCCGATTCTAATTTTGAGAATGGAGCTGTCAGAGAAGATGATAAGGCAGTATTGCTTGAAGGAGGCCTGTCAAAGTCACCATCTACAAAGTTCCGGAACATGTCTACAACAAAAAACCTTATACGGTAATTTGGCAGCATAATAGAGTGTGGTTCATGGTTTCAACTCATGCAAATGCAATGTTGACAACTTGACATCTCAATGTCGTTATGAGCTGTAGGTTTATAATGATGGATGCGTCTTTCCTTCTTGAAAACCGAGCAGTGCTGAGAGCAATGTAAGATCCTTCTAGAATTAGTTGCATCCAGTGTAAAAAATTATCCATTGATATTTACATGCCCTAACTGTCTCTCAGGTCTGAGTTTGGCATTCTTCTGGTTTATTTTTACATTTGTGACCGGACAAACATATTTTCAGAAAGCAAGAAGGTATTGATATCGTCTTAATTTTGACGGACTTTCTCTCAATTCCCAATGTGAAATACATTAAAAAAACATATATTCGTTTTCCAGATTATCATAATAGCATCTTCCCTCTGTATAAATGTACTCCTTGTTACTTCTGCTATGGGTTTACATGTTCCACTTCTTTCTTTCAGCTGTGAAACCAAATGGTTTTTTGTTCATGAAGTATGCTGAATGAAATAAGTAGGTGTTCTATTTCTTTGTTCAGCCATAAGTCGTAATGTTTCTCTGAATTTTGCAACTGTAATCCCAAATTGTTTTATGATGTGACTTATCAACTCGGTAGATTGTGCCACCTGTCTGTCTTGCCATCTTGATATACAGTGCTATTTGTCTCTGCCTCTACTGTATTCTACCGTCTCAAATGAATGGACATAGACATATGTTATTAACTTATGTGGCTTAATTAACCAGATTTTTGGGGGTTAAACAAACTCATGGTGTCCTTGATTGATCGTAAAAATTCCTTTTTCCTTTTTTTTTGTGTGCGCAAAATAATTGTTTGTGAATTTCACTCGTTAGTCACTTCTATCATTCTGTCAAATGCAAATTCCATGAACTACTTCTACATTTGTAATAAACAGATGCCAATGTACAAATATTATTCTTGAGATATTATTCTGATCATGTTTTGTTAATAATTGATTTTGTCTTGACTTTGCCAGAGTTACAACCGTGATCTGTTTCTGTTTCTGTACATTCTTCTCATCATAGCATCAGCATTGACTTCACTTAAGCAGCACCATGAAAAATCAGCGTTTTCAGGGAAGTCTACACTCTATCTTAACCGCCATCAAACTGAGGAATGGAAAGGCTGGATGCAGGTTAGTCATTTAGTACCCAGCTGTTTTTGATGGAAAATATGTCTTTCACTATTGTGAATCCTCTGCTTTGCTCTATGTATGCTGCTATCTATTCTCCTGGCTTTGTTAAAGATTATAGCATTAGGCAAGGCACCAAGTTTGTGATCAACACACATATATTCTGAAGATCTATCTTATGTATTTGCTAATAGATCCAAATAGTGGCCTTAATTAGTTTTTCAAGCCACAATGTTTTGAAGTTTTATCTGTCTCGTGATATCTCTAGTGGAATCTATCTATAGTTAGGAGTTTATCCAAAAAGAAGTTTGTGGTGGTCAGGTGGTGCTGGCAGAAATACAAATTTTAATTTGGAGATTTACAAAGCTTGCCCTTCTTAATAATTTATCAAAAAGCGTAGTGCTCCTTTATAAAATTGAAGAGCTTATGTACAAATCAAGCAAACCAGGTCGGTAAAATTATTGTCATCAGGCTGTGCCACCATATACGACCTGGCCCACCTTTCCACTAATACTGCTCCAGTGCTCTTGATCGTGTAGATTACAATCCACTGACATCATGCACATGCAGTATCATATGCAACTGTAAGTAATGCAGTTAGCAAGATCAATTTTTTTAATCTTACATTAATTTAATAAATTGGTTTTTTTGAACCATATATAGCTTATATGCAAACATCTCTTGGTTGATATTTTAATGTGTATGGTGTGAAGTAAATTTTCTTTATCACCAGATACCACCATTGTTTACTAGATTATTACTTGAAAAAAAATATTGAAATGAGAACTCTCATATAGATATCGTATGGTACTTTTCAATGTGAAGTGTCAGCCAAATCAAGAATAGTTAAAAGTATTGAATTAAGAAAACATTCCAACGCTCCTGACGTTTAGCGATTAATTTGGATTCCTATTTCAAATGCAATAGTTGTAATTTAAAAAGTATTTTACTTTGGTAGTTCTAAATGTCCATGTTCCTCTTGATTGAGTAGCACTTTTTTGCTAGAAACGTGACAGATGCTTTAGAAACAAAATGCTACTGTACTGCACAACACGTTCTTGTACCATGCACTTTATGATTTTGTCTAATCAAAGAATTTTGTTTTCATTCGTTCCTTGGTTACAGTTTGATGATTTACCTCTTTCATTTTCTTTAATATAATTGTTTTGCTTTTTCCATTTTTTTTCAGTATGTTTTGTATTGTTGTGCTGCATCCTGCAGAGTTCCATATTTTTTTTTGTTCTTTTCAGATGCAGTCTTTTGCAAACTTTGAGGCAACAACTGCTCTAACTCTTCAAACTGCTGTTTCCAGGTCTTATTTTTAATGTACCACTATTTCGCTGCCACAGAAATATACAACGCTATCCGTGTTTTCATCGCTGCCTATGTCTGGATGACTGGATTTGGGAACTTCTCATACTATTACATTAAGAAAGACTTTAGCCTTGCAAGATTTGCTCAGGTGCCATTCCGATCTTCCCTTTTGTTCTATGTTATGTTGTAATGTGCTTTCATGGTCTTGATTTATTATGTGGTTTTCTTTAAGGCACTGACGAGCATGACTGTATTTTCAATGCAGATGATGTGGAGACTTAATTTTTTTGTGGCCTTCTGTTGCATTGTCCTCGACAATGATTACATGCTCTATTACATATGCCCAATGCATACCCTTTTTACAGTTATGGTATATGGTTCCCTTGGTCTGTTTAACAAGTATAACGAGATACCATCAGTGATGGCTATGAAGATTGCCAGCTGCTTCTTGGCAGTGATCTTGATGTGGGAAATTCCTGGTGTATTTGAACTTCTGTGGACTCCGTTTACATTTCTGCTAGGTTAGTTATTTTTGCATCTGTAGCTGTTGATTTTCTAACCATGTCTTGATAAATCCTGTACTAACCTTTTTTTAATGCAGGCTACAAAGATCCAGAGCTTGCAAAAATAAACTTACCCCTCTTGCATGAGTGGCATTTCCGATCGGGCCTTGATCGTTATATATGGATTATTGGAATGATCTATGCTTACTTTCACCCCAATGTAAGTTTTAAGATTTGCAGGGAATAGTTTTTGTAATTTTGTTTAATCTTTACATACATGAACATGAAAGATCCAAGTTTATCTTGATAAGTATCGCTCTTAGTAGTGTCTCTAGGCCCCCCTCTGTACAATTATCTAAGTAGTGTTTCTTTTATCAATATGAGAGTTTGAACATATCGTTTTGTCCTATATACAGGTTGAAAGATGGATGGAGAAGCTCGAAGAATCTGAAACTAAGGTTAGATTGTCAATCAAGGGAACCATTGTTACTATTTCCTTGGTGGTAAGTTGCACTACGCACAAGTACCCTCTGTTTGCACTTTAAATTAGCAATCATGTATCATTTTGACTTTTGTACTAACTACCTTTTTTGTTTTCTCTCCTCAGGCTGGTTATTTGTGGTTTGAATATGTTTACAAGCTAGACAAACTTACATACAACAAGTACCATCCCTACACATCATGGATTCCTATCACGTGCGTATACAAATATACTCTCAAAATTGATATGGTGTACGGAATATATTAGTATATTTGGCAGTGTTAACATTAGCACTGCTTTTTTGTGTAGTGTTTATATCTCCCTACGCAATTGCACTCAGCAGCTTAGGAGTGCCTCCTTGACTCTTTTTGCGTAAGCCTTTTTTACCCCTAAAAATAACGGTTTAGATGTTTTATTTTCTATGCATTCACTTCCTTAGTTTCTAATCCTGTAACCTATCTTTTACCTTTAGTTGGCTTGGAAAGATTACACTAGAGACCTATATCTCTCAGATCCACATTTGGCTCAGGTATAATGCTGACCTTTTGTTTTCAGCATTTGTTGTTTTTTTTATGTGTGTATGACTGACCATGCTTGGAACTCCTGGGCTTATAACCTGTTGGGCATAAGGTTAAATATGGAAAGTAATTCAACTATGTTAATATTTTATTTCTTTGTTAAATGTTCAAATGTTTGTAGCAACAAGAATCCTTTTGGACTAAGAAAGAGGTTCCTTTTGGAATTTATGAACAAAATTGTTTCTCAAATCCATTTCGGAACTTTCTTGTTTTTATTACCACGAACCGAATCAATAGCTTTGATACCAATGTTTATGGTGCTCGAATAGGTAGTTGTATCTTGAGTTCCAAATAATGTTGGCTGGTTCCGCTTTTGGAATCAGAAAAGTATCTCATGTACAAATTTCAACCTGGGGCGTTTAATCTGGCTGCTAGTTGCTACAAGTTGTGAAGAAGTGGACCCACATTTTCCAAATTCCACTATTTTTTGTAAACAAAATATAGTATTTGGAAAGTAGAGTTAGGTAAAAGTGCATCTCACCTATTTGCCATTTCCCACAATACATCAGATGAGTCATAGTTTCATAGCTGCAACTGACCTAGGGATGCTAGATTCCAGACTGGTTACCACCAAAAATCAAGCAGAAATAGGGCACTAATCTAGCAGTAACCAAACCAGTATCATTTTCCCATTACTTTAGGTGTACCAGTAAGAATGGTGGTACAAAGGAAAACCTTATTTGGCCAGGCTCCTGTTTCGGCTCCAGGTCCTAATGAGAACATTGAGAAGTTAGAGCCTTTGATGTGCTGGACATAACATCTTTCATTCCCATTTTGCTGTTCTGCATTGTACCTGTAAATACTAGTTATATTTGTTAACCGATAAAAATTTAGATAATTGTTTATGGTAAACTTATGATGTGAAACAATGGATACAAGTATAGAGTCCACAGGAGAAAATGTTGAACAGAGCCATAACTAATGTTTCAAAGTTATTTTGGTAATGAACTATATTTCTGAAATCATTCGCTGTACATAGATTTTTTATTATCCCTAGAGTCTTATATTTTGTGCTTGTTGCTTCTAATGTCGAGATGTTGGAGCTTCTGTCCATTCTTGATGACATTATTACACATACAGGTCTAGCATGCCTAACGGGCAGCCAAAATGGCTTCTGTCTTTCATTCCGGGTTACCCATTGCTCAACTTTATGCTTGTTACTGCAATATATCTTCTTGTAAGTGAACAAACTTGAATTCTGTTTCATTCAAACATCCAATAGAATTATCAGTAATATTCATTGTATTATTTGTACTGCAGATATCGTACAGAGTGTTTGAGCTCACAGGCGTCTTGAAGTCAGCTTTTATTCCCAGCAGAGACAACAATCGTCTATATCAAAATTTTGTTGCTGGGATCGCTATCTCCATATGTCTGTATTGCTGCTCACTTATACTACTCAAAATTCCTGTTGTATAGGTAAACGGCTTGAACCTCAACTGCCGTCGCATTCAACATACCTATCATATACACGCTCAAAAATTATTTGGTGCATTTTCAATTTCCAGGTCTTGCTACAAGGTCACTTTAAAGAAATCGTTTGTTGCCAAAATGATCAGTCCTTGCCTCGATTCACGTTACTGTTGGAGATAAATACACACCAACAGGAAGAGGCTCATACAGGTATGTCGGAGATTGAAATAGAATTGAGTTCGGGTTTAGAAGGCCAATTTTAAAAAAAAAATTCCTTTACGGAAGTATTAGGCAATCCATCATTCTTTTGGAAGTTGTAACAGCTGGTTGTAGTTCTTACGAGTTACAAATGTACAAGAAATCTCAGTTATATCAAAGTTTCTCAAATACATGATGGTAGATTTGTGCGCTGATGTAAGTATAGAGCAGTTACTGTGTTATAACTACGGAAATCGATACAGATCTTCTTGAAGGAAAAAGGCCGCTGTTTGGGTCATGAGTTTGATAGCATGTGAAGATAACAAAATGAAGCAATATAAAAGCTTGAAAATTTTTGGTTGTTCAGCAGCTTGAAAACTGGATAAGTCTACATGGACTGTTGGATCTTCTAGGAATACGTTCAAAAGCACTGTGCCATTTTTACTGTAGCAAGCGTTGTGGTAACATATTGTCGGACAATCCAAACCGTTCGTTGGCTCGATCGGATGATCCAACCTATGGGACTGTTTAAGATGCAGTCATAGGATCCCCATCCAGATAAGTAGGCATGGGTAGTGAACTAGTGATACTGCCGTGGCTTGTCACCTTGTCTTGGTTCTTTTGGAGTTACATATATCTGCACATTTGGTATGTTCTCCCATCAATTCTATAGCAATTGCCATAAACCAGTTATAATATGTTTTTTTTTTATATATCTCTTCTCCCAAGTACCTGCATTCATCTTAGTTTGAGACCAGTTTGCATTGGTAAACCTCGCGAACCATTGCATTTCCTCGAGAAGTGTGGGATGGGTGGTTTTAGTGAAATTAGTCATTACAGATCAAACTCACAGGCTGGTAACACTGACTATGGAAAGATCGAGTGCTCCTTATCTGTTCAACTAGTATAATTCTCCTGATATTAGCTGATTGTTAATCAAAGAAGAAGCCTAAATCTGAAAGAGACATCCCTGTGCTCTGATAGTAGCAAGGTTTCAAATCTCGTTTTCGGTTGACAGGTGGGCGGAATCTGAAATTTTGCCGAGATCTCAGAGTTTCAGACAAAATTTGGACGAAATACAAAAACAAAAATTCAAATCCAGTTTCTTTTTGCACCGAAATTTCGGTGAAATTGAACCAAGCGAAAATGGTTCAAACGACGTCGAAAAATTTTGAATTTTTTTGTGAAGGGTCCTAACACATCATTAATGTTCCCATAAAAATTTCAGATGATTATCAAGCCTGAAGAATTTTTAAAAATTCGGACAGTGCTATTGTCCTGATAAAACACTGATCGACAAATTTGAACCAATGAAAAATGGAACAAACCATGTTAGAAATTTTTTATTTTTTTGTACACTGTTCTGATGCATCAATAATGTTCCCATAAAATTTTCAAATGATGATCAAGCTTCAAGAAATTTTTAAAAATTTGGACAGAGCTATTTTCCTGATAAAAGCCTTACCGATAAACTTCAACCAAATAAAAAAGATTTCAAATAATGTTAGAATTTTTTTAAAAAAAAATTTAGATGGTCCTGATGTACTATGAATATTTTAATAAAATTTTCAGATGACGATCAAGCTTGAAGAATTTTTAAAATTTCTGATAGTGCTATGTCTTAATAAAAGCGTGATGATCAATACATAGATTTGCTTGAGTAATAAAACAAGGTTAGAATTTTTGAAATTTTTAGAAAAGGGTGCTGAGGCTCTTAAGCTCTCATTAAAATTTTGGATCATGATCACAAACCAATGAATTTATAAAATTCTTACAATAGTACTATACCATTTTGTGTTCCTTGTGTTTTTTATTTTTGAAAGATAACAAATGAAGTTCAATGCATCCATAGATTTTAATTGAGCAAACAAAAAAAAAATTAAAAAAATTTAGGGAAGGGTTCTTACGAAATCGTTAAGCTTTCCTAAAAATTTTGAATCATGATCACATTCGAGCAAAATTATAAAATTTTGACAAGGTTAGTCTCAGTTATGTTCATTCTGTTTTTTATTTTTTTGAAGATAACAAATTAAGTTCAATTATTTTGAAAATTTTTCTGTATGATCAACTTGTGCAATTTTTCAAAGCATGATCAAGCTTGTACAATTTTATAAAAATCTGACAGCGTTTCTGCCAAAATTTTAAAATATATCAAAAATTCGGTTTTCAACAAATTTTCATTGAAGATAACTTTCTTAAGGGTTATTGTGCCAAATCCGGTAAAAAAATTCAAATTACGGTCAAATTACATGAGATTTTCAAAATTACTGTTGCAATTTGTATTTTTCTAAAAAATTTTATCTGACTAGAATTTTGAATCCTGGTAGCAGCGGCCGTAAACGGCTGCAGGTTTTTGAACTGTATCCAGCCATTTTTTGAGGAACGAGAAGCCACGGTCGCTGACCCGTGCGGTCCGGTACATGCGAAAAGGGGAGGTTCGCGCGTGACATATGGCATGATGCCATCACCAAACCAGTCTACCCGCCGCCGCCGGCGCAGCCAAATACACCGCGCCGAGGCAAAAACCCCCCGTGCCGCACCGCAGCGGTTCATTGAACCTGGCCCTGCTGGCCCTTCAACGCTCCACAAGGCCACACACACACTTGCCGACGGGAAAAAGGCCGCCGCCTCCCTTTCCCTCTGAATCTGGTTCCTCCCCTCCCCTCGTCTCGTCCCGTCTCTTCCCTTTCCCACCCTCCACCCCTTCGCCCATCCAAAACCACACCCTAACTACTACTCGTCCCCGTCCGTATTTTAAAAGCACTCCACCTCAAGCTGTGCTCCTGTCCACAACCCCGCGTCGCCATGGCTCTCGCCCTTCGAGCGCCCCGCTTCCAGCCGCTCCCCGCCTCCATTTCCACGGCTATCGCCGCCACCACCGCCACCGCCACCTCTCTCGCCACCAGCGCAAGGCCCTCCTCCACTCCCGCCGCGGTCTGCGCTGCCGCCTCGCCATTCACCGAGGCCACCTCCTCCTCGCGGTACCGGCGCGACGCCTGGTCCTACACCGCCCAAGACGACTCCTCATCACCATGCGCGGCCGCCGCCGCAGCGGCGGCGTTGGGACGCCGGGTCGACGAGATCGCGCTGCAGCTGCCGGAGCTGCGGAGGCTTCTGGAGGCGCTGAGGGCTTCCAAAGGGAGGGGGCTGGAGGGGAAGGGCGGCGGCGGCGGGCCCGGGAGGGTGGCACTGGTGGGGACCGGGCCCGGGGACCCGGAGCTGCTCACGCTCAAGGCTGTGCGGGCCATCGAAGCGGCTGACCTGGTGCTCTACGACCGGCTCGTCTCCAACGACGTCCTCGATTTGGTCGGGGAGGGCGCCAGGCTGCTCTACGTCGGCAAGACGGCCGGATACCACAGCCGCACACAGGTCAGTGAGAAGGGTTGTTGTTCATTTGCTGTTCGAATTCGGGTGGTTTGAGGTTTGCATGTACTTTGAAATCAATGCCATTATTCTATATATTTGCGTTGCTAGTTTTTCACGTCTGGTTGATGTAATGTAGGAGGAGATTCATGAGTTGCTCCTGAGCTTTGCGGAGGCTGGTGCCAATGTGGTGCGGTTGAAAGGCGGCGATCCTCTGGTAGTATGTTGTTCTTGTTTGCAAGTTTACCTAACGACCTGAGGATTCATGTCCCACTGCCGGTTGTTAATACTAGCCGAGACATTAAATTGCTTTTGAAATTTCGGTATTGGTTGTGTCATGTTTCATCTCCCCTACTAATTTTTTGAATCGAAATGATAATACATTCTGGTTAGGCTTTTGATCATAGCGATCTGTATTTGGTTGGGTTTTTCGTCGTTCAGTTGATGGATTTATATATCGGATATTGATTTTAGTATTACTGTCATCAGTCGATTATGTCTCTCTAGGAAATGCAAGTTTCTCATTATGATGCTTGATTCATGAAACCAACAAATGGTTAATTGGAAGAGAGGCTAACTTCTGTTTTGGTTACAGTATGGCATTTCTCATAAAGTCCTTGATCCTGGGGAAAAAACAATCGACAGGAGGAAAGAAATCAAGTTCCAATTTAGGCTTTGGTGTGTGTGCATCAACATAAAACGACACACCCTGCTTGGATTGAATTTCTTCAATGATAGAGATACTTCTCCATGAAATATCCTGGCATAAATCGAGAGGAACAACGAATGTTCTCCTGTGCTGTAGCTGTCTAATAGTAACTGACAAAGAACTATCTATGATTTTCTATGCCTATTCTTAAATCCTTCAGAGGTGCTAGAAAACCAATATGCCAAAAATGGCAGCATTGCAGCACAACGTGCTAAAAAGAATAGAGCTACTAGCTACCTTTTTTTCAATGATATTACTGCCAAAAACCAACATTGGGATGCTTGTTCTATTTTCAGATTTTGTCATACAGATTTGGTTTTACTCCAGCAGATAACTCATGTTATGTGATATGCACCTTTACCTTGGAGGGAGTATGTTAATGTGCACTAAATGTACTTTCGGTGTTCTTTTCAGGTCTTCGGAAGGGGTGGAGAAGAGATGGATTTCCTACAGCAACAAGGAATTAGAGTTGAAGTTATCCCAGGTATAATAAGCCTGTGATGGCAGCTTGGATAATTTGCACTATTGGTTGTGGCCACTGACTGGTTATGAATTTCTCGCATCCAAAATTCTGCAGGAATTACTTCTGCTTCAGGAATTGCAGCAGAACTTGGTATTCCACTAACCCATCGAGGTGTTGCTAACAGGTAGAGTCAGCATCTTTGCTCTCTCTTCTATCATTCTCTGTCCAACTGATCTACCTTTCATACTGTGCGTGTATCATTGTCAGATTTGTTGCCCCTTATTCAAATCTGTTTTTCTTGAAAATGACTTTTGTGCAATCTTTGTCATAGCTGATCGGTTGATTTTAATAATTTTATTTTATATGCAACTACTTCTCAAATGCATCTTAGCATGCCTTTTCTGACTTGGTATATTCTAGAGTTGATGCTTTACTAACTTAATACAAGTGCATGCCATTTGCTCAGCCTAATTTTATCATACAAGCATTATAGTGGAAGTACTTGGCACTATTACTTCATTTGTTTACCTCTCTGTTCTAAAGTCGGATGGCTGAAATGGAAGTAGTAAAATAGAAATGTTTTTCTCTTCCTTAATGAGAGTGGTCCTGCCATGCCTATATGCTTTGGTTCTTGTTGGAACATAAGATGATTGACTCTGTAGTCTATATCATGTAAACGAACTGACAATTGGCACTAGTTCATTTCTGATGTTGCATTATGCAATGAGAAAGTGTACTTTATGAACACTGAGTAGTACATTTTTGACATGTAATCTTTTCTGCAGTGTCAGGTTTTTAACTGGGCACTCCAGAAATGGAGGGACAGATCCTTTATATGTGGCAGAAAATGCAGCTGATCCGGACACTACTTTGGTTGTGTATATGGGTTTGTCAACACTGCCCTCTCTTGCACCCAAGTTAATGAAGCATGGTCTTCCACCAGATACTCCTGCTGTTGCAGTAGAGCGTGGGACTACCCCCCAACAGAGAATGGTATTGTCATAGAACCTAACTGTCTAAACTGTGTTTTTAACCTTAGTTTCCCATGCTGAATATTTCTTTTGCTGTAGGTATTTGCAATGTTAAAGGATCTTGTGAATGAAGTCAGATCGGCAGATCTAATTTCTCCAACTCTGATAGTTATTGGCAAGGTGGTAGCCTTGTCGCCCTTTTGGGTTGCGTCATCTGAACAGGATGTACTGAGGATTGCGAACTCATTAGCAACAGAGGCCAAAAGATAGCAATTTTCCCTGTATCAAATCAAATGCAGACCTATCCCGAGCAACATCACATTTCATATATGAACATTTCCAATTCAGATCTGGTTTAGCTTAGGACATACAAACACGGGAGGGAATAAAGAGATTATGTGTGTTCCCTGATGACATCCCAGGAATCAGAGATTCTGAATGTTTTTACAGGAGATGTACATAACAGCCTCAGGGAACAGGGCTGCACTTGAACGGGCAGTGCCAGACGGTGACTTGGTTTGATCTACTCAGCTGCTACAAATCTTCAGCTTAGTTGAGTTTAGACAGTATGTATTATTTCCAATGCATGGTGGGAGCTGTTGTTTTTTTTTTCTTTATCCCAGTATTTTGGTTAGAGGCCGCTCGTGAAGCCTCACTAGGTGGCTGTTGACCATTGTGTGTCAGCATTTACCAATGTGTAATACTCATTTGTTCTATTTGATAATAATTTTTTGAATAAGTTCCATGCAAGATTTTATCGTGTTTTGCTATATCATTAAACAAGCGACAAATTTTACCGTCCTCTTCCAAACACTTCTTTTAGAATAGCCTTGTATACTCTGTTCTGTTCTACTTTGAAGTACCAGCATTCTGAACATTTCCATGCTTCGAAGTCCTTTTCGAACGCTACATATCTTATTTGTACTCGTACGGTTTTTGTACTTGTGAATGCAACCCTTTTGCATTTGGTAAGCAACATTAGGATTTGGTGAAAAGTTTGTGCCTATTCGTAGTGTTTGATAGCACGGGAATCTTCGCATCGGCTGGGCTGGCTCTCAACTCTATCTAGCCCATTAGCACCTAGTCGAGCACTAGGAATTTTTTTCTTTAAAATTTATTTATATTCTTTTTTAAAAAAATTAGGCGTTCGGGTTGAAAAATTGCAAAAATGGGTACCGATCGACCGTATATGGGGCGATCGCCCCAAATACGGGCGATTAGTGCCGAATGAAATGGCGAAATAACGGCCAAATGGGGGCAAAATGGGCATTGGCACCTATCGCCCCCTACATGGGCGATCGCCCCATGTAGGGGCGACCAGTGTGTTTAAAAGCGCTGCATTCGGCCGAGCCAAGCGGCAGAGAAAGAAGAAAGAAGAGAAGAAAGGAAGAAAGAAAGAGAGAAGAGAAAAACAAAAAAGAAAAGGAGAAGAGAAAAAGAAGAAGAAAAAAAGGTAATTATCGGATTTTTTTTTGTAGACTTAGCTTTAGGAATTTTTTTAGAGATAATTGTAGGAATTTTTTTATAGGTTGTGTAGTATTTGGATATTTAAAGTAGCATTTAATATTTAGAAATTTGTTATAGTATTTAGAAATTTTAGGATTGTGTATTGTTTAGAAATTTTATGATTGTATAGTGTTTAGAAATTTAATGTAGCAGTTAATATTCAGAAATTTAATATAGTATGTAGTATCTAGTATTTAGAAACTTAATGTAGTATTTCAGTATATGCAAATTTAATGTAGTATTTTGTATCTAGAAATTTATTTCAGTAGAAACTATAGGCAATATTTAGAAATTTAATTTAGTAGGGTTGTGTATTAGTAAGTTTATTATGTAAATAATGTATTAGGCAATATATACAAATGTAATGTAGTAGAAATTTAATTTAGTAGGGTTGTGTATTACTAATTTTATTATGTAAATAATGTATTAGGCAGTATATATAAATATAATGTAGTAGAAATTTAATATTAGGCAGTATAGTAGGCTAGTCGAATGACTTATTTATAGTCGAATTTTGTAGTATGATCAATGTACGTTATGTATATTGTATTTTAGAGTAATATTTTTCCGTCGGACGTTGTAACATGTCGGAGAAATTGTATTTCCAAATATTTTATGGAGATGGGGAGATAGCACAGGGGGCGGATGGGGTGGATTTATCATCATTTTCAAGAGTCTTACGTGAAGAGGAACGCGGTATGCTACGCTAGCACAAAAAAAATTCTACCGCGAAACCAGAAAGCTACTCGCAAGAAGGGGATCATAGATAAGATTACCACTAGACGCGCAGTTGCGGAATCCTTCGCGCGTCGATGTAGTGGATCGTTCTCGCCGCAGTCGTTGCGTCGATGTAGTGGATCGTCCTCGCCTTGCCGTGGATCGTCCTCCCACGCCGCAGTAGTCCACACGTCCAGAGATGGAACGCCGTGCGTCGATGTGCAAGCACCTGGTCGCTCGACAGGGGCAGCGAGAGGAGTAGGCTAGGGTTTCGAGTGAATCACTCCTAAACCGTGGGAAAGCACACCTGCACCCTCCTCCTCCCTCCTTATATAGCCACGAGATGAAACCTAAACTAGGGCCCATCGTGCTAAGCCCACGAGGTTCATTAATTACGGATCCAATCCAAATTAATGCGTCCCACCATTAAGTGTGTGACCCTGCAGTTCACATACGTTTGGATATGGATTCGAAAACTCCTTTTCAATCCAATAGTTGGTAGTGGCTTATTGCAAAGTATGCTAACTCCCAAACATACTATGATCAAATCGGACGTAACCTATCAAAAGTACTCATGTAATAATCCCTTTGCCAAGTATATGAAGATTGATCTCAAGGCGAGAAGCATGTCATCCTTTGATGATTCAATCCATCTCTCGTATCCGTGATATATTAATAAGTTGTGATTGACTCTCAATCACGGCATGGCCATGCACTTCTTTAATCATATCACACGAGTGGCCTTGTCATATATCTCCGTTTCATTAGAGTGGCAAATTCCATCTTGATTGCACTTCCTCTCGCACGTTTCATAGTAAACATGAAAGCTACCTTTATAACTATCCGGTTAGGAAGTAGTGTTTGATAGCCCCAAGGAAAACTATTACACATGTAGGGAATATGGCAATCTCAGTCTAAGGATCATACATCTACTAGGTATGAGATACACGATGACACATAAGAATGAAACATTCTCGCAGTGTCCCATTGCGGGTCTATCTAACCCATGTTCTTCAACATGCGTCCACAATGTATAGATGATATCTCCATATCCCATGATCTATGAAGCATGATCATCGATCACAACATGTGCTGATCTATTCATCGTTGTCCTATACGATGATATCCGATCAGAGATATTTATCGAATTACATCATTAAGTAAAGAGCTTCATAAGCAAGTCACATACTTGTTGATCAATACAATGATATACATTCATTGGACCAATAATCATATTATTATTCATAAACATAGTCATGTTACAATCATCTAAATGATTGCCTCAAGGGCATAACACTAACATTACGGGGCATATGCAGACCGAGCGATAGGACATACAAGGGTTTGTTGGAGTGGATGTCTCGGATGTTCAGTTTGGATGCCCAGACTGTTCGGTTGCGGGTCAGGGCAGTAGTGAGCCATGCGCAAGACTGTTTTTACGGAGAGTTGATTCCTATTAACTCGACGTTAACATAGAGGAGTTATGTTGGTTTTGCCGTAGAGCGGGGTTGGCCGCTCATGTTGTTGGTACAGTGCTACCCGGTAGCTCCATCGGTGTCGCAAGTTCGTGATGTCAGGGTGGACATTATGGGGGAGGGGACATCAAATGTAGAAGGATGCGAAGAGGAAGGCGGCGAGGAGCCCGGAGAAGAGGAGCACGAGACTGGCGGTGGCGAAGGGATCGGGGGGCAAAGGAGACAGCGGTGGAGGCGCGAGGGGTGGCCGACGAGGGGGAGGAGGTGGAGGACATAGTTGACCTGATGGAAGAGGAGGACCGTACGGATGAGGAAGTCCCTGATGGTGAGCACTCCGACGAGGAGGACAATGCTCCTGAGGTGCCTATCCCTAGTGCGTGGACCAATTACAGTTTCAAAGACCTAACAACGAATGAAGGGAACACTGATGCATGGGAGTATCGTGAGAATGAGGTGACGGAGGGGGCCATATATAAAGACAATGAGGCTGTGATTGATGCGGTGAAGTACTGGGCAATGTCTCTCCGGCGGCAATTTAGGGTAGTGAAGTCCAGCAAGAAGGAGTATGACGTGAAGTGCGTAGTTGATTCGTGCCCATGGCGGGTGCATACATACAAGGGGAAGTGGAAGGACTGCTGGAAATGCTCCATAGTGATGGAACATAATTGCGAGCTGGAAGAAGCGGAGCAGGGACACCGCAATCTGTCGTCCACTTGGGTGGCAAATGTGTTTTATGGTCAGATCGTGGACAATCCGCACCTGCAGCCTCGATCTATTATCACAGCCGTGGAGGAGAGGTTTCAGTACAAGATTAGCTACGGATAGGCATGGAGAGCGAAAAGGACAGCTCTGAAAATACGGTTCGGGACGTACGAGGCTTCCTACGAGAATATTCCCCACCTGCTAAGGGCAATAGCACGTAGGAACCCCGTTACATCCGTCGACCTTGCGGAGTTTCCTGCGGGTGGTGTGTGCGCGGGTAGGTGGGTCTTGCAGCGTGCATTCTTCACTATGGGCGCATGCATAAATGCGTTCCGGCACTGTCCCCTGGTCATTTGCATGGACGGCACATTCCTCACAGGGAAGTATAAGGGCCAGATTCTAACTGCGATCGCGGTGGACGCCAACAACCAGGTTCTACCGGTTGCATTGGCCTTCGTGGAGGGGGAAAACACAGAGAGCTGGTACTGGTTCCTTGAAAGAGTGAAGCTGGCAGTTGTTCTGGATAGGCCTGATGTTTGTGTCATCCATGACCGACATGCAGGGCTGCTAAGGGCGATCGTGGATATGCAACAAGGGTCCGTCGTCGTAGGAGCAGCAAAGTGGCCGGACCTGAAGAGCAGGTGGTGCATGAGGCACATGGGTGCCAATTTTTTCGTCAGTTCAGGAACAAGGAGGTTATGAACATGTTCAAGCGGCTGTGTAAACAGAACCAACGGAGGAAGTTCGACGCGCTTTGGAGGACGTTGGATGAACTAACGAAGAAACAGTCAATGAATCCAAAAGATACCGCTGGTTCATCAAGGAACCCGATGGTGTACCATGAGCAAGGAGAGGACCCCATAGCTTTGTGTGCGCTTCCGACAGACGCCCCAAACATTCGGCATAGGCTGGGGACCAGCATAAAGAGTTTCACCGACTGGATACGGCACGAGCCTTTGGAGAAATGGTCCCTTCTGCATGACGAGGGCGGCTCGCGTTACGGAATCATGACAACGAACCTGGCAGAGATTTACAACTGGGTAATGAAAGGCACCAGATACCTTCCATTGGTGGGTATAGTTGAAGGTGTCTTACTAGGGACACAGAGATATTTCATTGAGCGATACAAGAGCTCCGTAGCATATATGTCGGACAATCGACTGTCGTACTCAATGGTTGTATCTACGTACATATCCAAGAAAACAAGAAAGGCGCAGACACATCGGGTGACACCGGAGAGTGGCGTGGAACGGAGATACCACGTGCACTGTGGTGACCGAGGTCGCAGGGGTGCCCATCGGGAGAGGACTTCCCATCTGTGCATACTCCGAGCAGCTGACTGCGAGTGCTCCTGCCAGAAACCACGCCTGCTGCACTTGCCGTGCTCTCACATCATTGCCGCAGCCGCCGAGACGCATCGATCATGTCGTCCGTTCATCTCCCCCTACTACTACAAGCAAAGTGTTCTCAACACGTGGCATCACGAGGTGTACGGATACCGAGTGGATGGATCGTTCACAACAGCCCCCCCTCCGGACCATCGATGGGTACCGGACATCCGAATGTTGAAGCTGAAGGTCGGGCGTCGAAGGACACGGCGCATTCGGAACGATATGGACGAGTCCGAGGCGCGTCGCAACCGCGGATAATGTAATGTTCGATCTTCTTCGCATCTTGTAAGATTCGATCATGTACCAGTGAACTGTTGTGCCAATAATGTAATTTTCGCACTTCCAGTAAGTTGTTACTCGCATCATGTATTTTTCGATGTACCAGTTAGTTTTTATTCGCATCATGTATTTTTCGATGTACCAGTTAGTTGTTATTCGCATCATGTTTTTTTCGATGTACCAGTTAGTTGTTATTCGCATCATGTTTTTTTCGATGTACCAGTTAGTTGTTATTCGCATCATGTATTTTTCGATGTACCAGTTAGTTGTTTTTTGCATAATGTATTTTTCGATGTACCAGTTAGTTGTTTTTCGCATCATGTATTTTTCGATGTACCAGTTAATTGCTACGAGGATAATGTAATTTTCGGCGTTGTGTGCCTCATCCAACATATCTTCATCTTTTGTATTATTTGTTGAGTATGGTACAATTCGTTATTTCGCATTTCATTGTGTGCACATTTAATTACTGACAAATTTGTTGTATTTGCTTTGTAACAGGCGACGATGGCGCGACCTTGCCCTGAGCTGCTCGACGCGACCCACCGGTCTAGGTACTCTGCAGAGCAGAACCGAGAGCTAGGGACACTCCGACCTCGGGTGCCTAACGAGCTGCTTCGCATTGACCCACGCTAGGTTCCACGGTAAGCTGCCAATGCTTGCACTCTTTTACGTACATGTATTTACCTGTGAATGCAATTCTAATGACGCAATGCACTACATGCAGGTTGCGAGCGGCTGGCTTGCTTCCTCTCTGTAGGATGGTGGAGCAGGTGACTACCCCATTAGAGGGCAGGGAGGTCCCGCGGTTCGGGTACGACCGGTCCCTGCTGGCCGCACTCGTGGACCGGTGGAGACCGAAGACGCACACGTTCCATCTTCCGTGCGGAGAGATGGCTCCGACGCTGCAGGACGTATCGTACCTCCTAGGCCTCCCCTGTGCGGGTCCGGCAGTTGTGCCGCACGATGCCCCCGTCATGTGGCACGCGAAGTTGTCCGCGCGGTTCGCCGTGGTGCAGCGGCACCCCCGGGCAGCCCCCTACCGGCCCCTCAGGTAGGGTGAGCGGCACGGACTGACAAAGGCGTGGCTGCTTCAGTTCACGGCGAGTACCTCTTTCTTTGCGAATTAACAGAGAAGCGCTAAGTTGCTGATAATGTTTGTTATAACGCCGCAGTACAGCCTTCTCCACCCGCAGGCAGAGGAGGAGGACGTGGCCCGCCATCTTTAGGCATACCTCCTGTTGGTTCGGTTGGGTGATGTTCCCGTCCTCCCACGGGAACACGTGGACCGGAACCTGATCGAGTACGCCCAGCACATTGCCGACACCCCGGAGGAGGAGGTAACACACTAAGTTCAAATCTCGTATCAGCGGAGCACATCTAACTTCCCCATTATAAACGGATGATGCAGTGGTCGTGGGCCTCAGCTGTGCTTGCGGCGACGTATAGAGGTCTGTGCGATGCCGTCTCTCGGGCGGAGTAGGACGCGACGATGTCGGGTTGCGTCCTACTCCTTCAGTTGTGGTCCTGGGAGCGCTTCTCCGTCGGCAGGCCTGTTGTTGATACCGCACCGTACCCCCAGGACCTTTACGGAGACGACCCGGTGGACTGGCCCACCATGGGCCACTACTGGGTCCGACGATAGGTATGCTCCCTCATATCTTTTTCCCCACTAACGCACTTGTATAACCTCCGCCATTTCTTATTTCCTCGGCGGACGCAGCACATCACGTCCTCGCGGCCCATCACCTCGCCCTACCCCGTCGGTGCCTCGTTACGCTCCCACGCAGCTGCAGTGCGGACAGTAGGCTGAAGAGGCTCCTTCCTCGTCTCGCCCTACCCCGCCGGTTCCTCGTTACGCTCCCACGCAGCAGCAGTGGGGACAGTGGGCTGCGGAGGCTCCCTCGTCGTCTCGCGCCCAGCCAGACCCAGGTGGTTTCGACGACCCTGCGGACGTCGAGTTCGACCGAGGAGTACCTTCGACCGACTACCTCGCCCTCTCTCGGCTCTCGGGAGCGCCGCCACAGACACGCCTGCGTCGCCGCCACACTACTCGCGCCGCGCGCGCAGGCGGCCTAGGAGGGACGTCCGTCCGCCGTCGCCACTCACCTACCCCACGGGCCAGATCAGGAAGCGTGGCCGTGATTGACTAGTTGTATAGACGTATTTTTGTAATGCCTTTACGTTCAGCAGCATATTGTATAACTGTCCGAGTTAGTAACATGAGAGCCTTATCACTTTAAATTGTGCAAATCCATGTATGCATTGCCTGCCTATGCCACATGACGTGACAACACACCAACATCTTGGTGCACCTATCGCCTCTAGTTGGGGCGATCGCCCTAATATGGGGCGATCGCTCCATACCGTGGCGATATCGGCCCTTTATAACATTCGTTCTCACGAGCGGTCTTGCAAAGACGGCAGCGAGAGAGGAAGAAAGAATAGAGGAGGGAGGAAAAAAATTCAGGATCAATCGAAAATGCCGAGGCGTGCAAGTGCAAAAGGAAAGGGGAAAGCAAAGGAAGAAGCAAGTGCATGCCCGTGCAATTTAGCGTACCAAGATCTCTTCCTACCTCGTGGAGCTGTAGCACTCATGTGTATGTGCGGAGATCCTTGTAGGCTTGTCCGCTCTTGGGAAATTCCAACTTGGAAGAAGAGGTATTGGAAGTGCCTCAACTACGCCTTCGATCCGCCGAAGTAGAGCCTGAAGGATCGCCGCATGGTAACAATCGTACGGCTTACGTAATATTTGTGAATGAAACTTTGCTAATTTACGTTTTATGCAGTCACCTCCACCACTGTGTGAATTTGAGCAGTGGTTTGATACGGAGATCAACCCCGATGACCAACGGCTTCTTGACCAAGCCAACCGGCAGGACGAGTTCACGCGGTAGCTTCAAGAGCAGCGCGATGCCGCACGCGAGGAGGCACGTAGGAAGGAAGCGGAGGAGAAGGAGGCCGACAGAGAGAGGAAACGAGAGAGGGCGCGGCGTGCGAGAGATGCCCCACCGGAGGCATGGGCGAATGGGAAGTGGCCTCGAAGCACTCAGTAGACGTCTAGAGTTAACATTTCAAATTCCTTGCTCGTGGTACTCCTTCCTGTTTTAAGCCGTAATAAAGAGTGTGGCTTACCTTATTTTCCGCAGTAACCTACGGTTAGACCTTCGTTATGATATTTCACATTCTGCCGAAAAGGCTTAAGCATTTCATTGTTGTCTCGACGTTCCATTGTTGCCTCGACCATAATACTTTGGGTTATTGCACTGGCAGGATTAATATGCAAAGCAAGGTGTAAATAAAATATTTTCCCGCCATATGGTTTTATTTCAGGATATTTCGAGGCATGGTTTGTATAATTTGTTCATAATGCACTAAAAAGTGTTTACGTAAAATTGATTTACCTTGTTCTAGTTGGACCTTACTAGTAATGCGATCGCCTTAGTCGCTGTTGGTCCTAATGCACGATTTTGGCCAATACATAAAAAATAATACAGTATATCAATACTAAGAGGTACCACGTACTTAAAGATCAGTACTATGAGCATTTTCGTTATTTCTGTCCTATTGATTATTCTCGAAAAATTAATTACGAATTAAATTTTTTCTGTCCAATTGATTATTCTCGGAAAATTAATTAAGACCGGAGCCTAGTTTTGCAATTTTCAAAACCGAACGCCTAGTTTTGAAAAAAAGATTAAAAAAAATATTAAAGAAAAAAATCCTCCTTTCTCTTTTTGTTCTTCTTGCTTTTATCTTTTTTTTTCTGTCTCGTTGGCTGGTCGGTATGCCCTTGTCGTCCCTTTCTTGGGCGATCGCCCCTGTCTCGGACGATAGGAGGGCCCACTACCATCTGCCGTCACAGCACCGTTACAGCACCGTGACCCAGGGCACCTATCGCCCGTGTATGGGGCGATCGCCCCATACACGGGTTATGGGCGTCTACTTCTGCAATTTTCCATCCCGGACGTTTAATTTTGAAAAAACATTAAAAAGAAATATTAAATAAAAAAAAATTCCGAGCACTAGAGAATAGAGATCGTACCGACCCTAGGCTGGTCCAGTTGCTTGTCGGGCATAATCCCGGCTCAAGCCGTGCGTGTATGGCCTGTACGATATGCACTGACGGGCCTAACAAAGACTGGATAGAACATATGACCCGTGCACGCACGTGCTAAAAGACAGTATTTTTTTGTGAAGTACCTGGAAGTGCTGTATAACATTCGACTATTCTTTTTTTTTTCGTCATGGATTTTTCATTGTTGGATGTGCTTAAAGAATTGTGCACTTCTCCTTCGGCTTCGACGAGCTTCACCTCCAGTGGCGAGCGTGAACGGCGAAGCCTGCGGCGCCATTGGCCTTGTATTCGTCGAATGCCCCGTTCTCCTTTTTCATCCTGAGATTTTCCCCGCTTGCTTCCTTGCCCTAACCTTTCATATAGCCGCCCTGCCTGATCGATAGCCCCTTACAACTAACTTCTAGTTAAAGCCTTAGGAATAGGAGGTTTTTGAGCCGTGTGCGCTAGCGCTACCGGAGGTGGTGATCGTTCGTCGCAAGAGGCGACACCCGTGGAGATGGCAAGTAGACGCGGCGGCCGTGTGGGGGAGGAGGAGGGCCGGCAAGGCTATTGGGCGGCGGCGCGCTGTGGGGTACGCAACACATCACGCACCGGCATGGGATTAGGGTCGAGGGAGCGGGAGAGATTATGTATATTACATGGAAGGTTTCCCGTCCCCGCAGCATGTTCACGTCGATTTCTGCCGACGTGCTCGCTCCGTGCGTGGCCCTTCCTCTCGCCGTCACCGCTCCTGGTCGCCTCGCGCCGTCTCCACCCGCGTTCCGTCGCCCTCTCCGGTGAGTCAAGCCACGGCCCTTCCTCTCCCAGCCTCTCACCCTTTTTATCTACACCAATATTAAGCCTGGGGGAGTTTCAGGACACGGGTAGCTGCTTACGGTGATCTCGATTTTTTTCGTTACATATGCTCGTCTCTGGGGAGTTCGGCACAGCCTTAGGCTTTGAGTTTCGATTTTGTTGGATGCATAGAATTTTTTTGCGGTTCATCTTCCTGATTTGTTTTGCTCCACTAAATGTGCTCCATTTTGGGTGTTCAATTCGGAATCAAGGTGGTTTTGGTTGCGGTTTCTTCCTCCTCCAAGCTGATTTTATGTTCTACGTGCTTCCCAACATCCTAGGACCCGCGCTCCCGTGTGCTGTCCATGGCGTCGGCTATCCTCCCTTTTTTTTTTTTTTTCTCCGGAAAGGCCTTCGCATTCTTAATCTGGTAGGGGCTTGTGTCTCCTGAACAGAGCCCGTTTGTGCCGCCACACTCTTGGTGACTCCAAGAAAGAGAGAAAACTCCTCTATCCCGGGGGAACCTCCACAACAAGACAAGGTCTACCCCGTGTTGTCGCTGGTTGGAGATTTGGAGGGGGAGACAGGGGAGGGGAATGGAAGGTACACCTGTTTGGTGCGAATTTAATATCTTGTAATGCCTGTACTGTGGGCAAATGGTGAAGCTGAAGCCCTTTGCGCTCAGTTGAACAATGAAGGTCATGTGCATTCTTGGATCACTTCAGACAGTGACGCTTTCCTCTTTGGAGCTAAGACTGTCATAAAGGTCCTCCGATCAAACTGTAAGGTAAGCAGTCTATTGTAGTTATGTTACCACAGGAAATAATTCTTTTTTATCAACTTCCCTGTACCGTGGTACCATGATCAGCGATTTTTCTTCAGGAACATTTTGAGTGCTACAACGTAGCAGACATTGAGGCTGATCTTGGATTGAAGAGGAGGCAAATGGTAGCCATGGCACTTCTTATTGGCAGTGACCATGATTTGCATGTAGTTCCTGGTTTTGGTGTTGAGACTGCTCTCCGATTTGTGCAGTTATTCGATGAAGATCATGTTTAGATAAGTATGTTTCATACTTTCATGACAGTTTCTTGTTAGTTTTTAGCAGAATGAGCTGCCCAACATTGCAATTCTGAAGCTAATCATATTTATTCTTCCCCAGATTATATGAGATTGGTAAAGGGGTCTATCCATTCCTAGAAGAATCTGAAATGACCCATATTGATGATCTCCCATCACCCTCTACTAATAGCTTACCAATTGTGAGATCGCCTCACTGCTCACATTGTGGTCACCCTGGCAGCAAGAAAAATCATAGCAAGGTTGGGTGCAATTATTGCTTAGTGGAATCGTTGGAAAATTGCATGGAAAAACCAGCTGGCCTTGTCTGTGAATGTCCTAGCTGTGACAAGGTAGTCTCATTTGCTCCATAGTTAGCATGATTTTGTACTCTTTTCTCAAAAACACTCTTTAAACTTCCTTAATATTTATTCCAGCGCGAATTCCACAGTATATGCACACTTGAAATAGATAATTTACAATGCCTGATTTGGCAGGAAAAGCTGTTGTTTAAGCCCATCAAAGTTATCTGTTAGCATTACCTTCTGCTGTCACATTCACACAATATGTGATCTTATTCTTGTACCCATCACAAACTTTGTAGTTTGTTCACTGTCATAATGCTTCTGATGTCTTCTGTTCAATCAAATCATCAAATATTATGTCGTGCCTGTTCTTCTCCCCTTGAGTGGCTCATGGAGCTTATTTCTCTCTATATTAATAGTATATTTGATGTGATCAATGTTAGGCACGCAATCTGAAGGAGCAGAGAAGACATGAAAATTGGCAAATCAAGGTCTTCAAAAGAATAGCTGCTGAGTCCAATTTTCCTAATGAGGAGATCATTAAATTGTATTTAAGTGACAACAATTTGGATAAAGGTGAAATTTAATAACACTGCTTTTATATTTCTCATTGTCACCTGTAATTTTTGGATTGCAGATTCTGAACTTACGGGTTTTGCTTGCTATATCAACTTGCTCTTCATTATTTACTTGCAACAAAATCTAATGTTTGCCCTCATTGATATCTTCTGACTGAGAGCTCATCATCCTGTTTGCAGAAAATGGTGTTCTGCTTAGTTGGAATAAGCCTAATGTTGAGGCTTTGGTGGACTTCTTATCCTATAAGCAGAATTGGGAGCCATCTTATATTCGGCAATGGATGCTTCCTATGCTATCAACCATTACGTGAGGTGGCTTCATCTCCATCTAAACAATTGCTTCTTTATGATCAGTATGAATTCCATTCAATTCAACGGATTAACATAAGACATGGTCACCCTTATTACTTGGTCAAATGGAAGAAAGCCACTCGTGGTATGATTTCCAGTGGTGCATCTAGCAATAAGCCCGAATTGGAGGGGAAGATTGATGATGTGGTGGTTTTGGATGAAGATGATGAGGAGTTTGTGAATCTACGGACTTGTTAGGTGAGCCAGATATTCCACAAGTGCTCACTGATGAGAAGTGCTGCTTTCTGTTGACTTATGAAGCACAAAGGTTTCAGGAAGAACAGGTTTGTACTGGTAGCTTTCTTCAGTTTGATGATTTACAATATGCTTGATGCTACCAGAACATTTTAACCAGCTACTGAAGTAGAAATGTGTGGATCCAGAAATCATAAAGAGGATTGCATTTAGCTAATCAAATTCCATGGGCTCTACTTTCGATTTCATGTTTTTTATTTATTTAGGTTCTTATGCTATGCAAGGATAGTACCATTATTTTAGATTGCAAATAACTTAAATGATGGCTCCACTGCTTAGGTGGCAAACCATTACTACTGAGGCCTGAATTGTCACGTTTGTCTGATGTAGTATTTTGGTGCAGACAAGTTAAATTGCAACATTTGTTCTTGTACAATGTTTTTGTTAATAAATCCATTGAATTTGTTGCAGAGGCTCAAAGAAGTTAAGTCATCTTGGGACCGGATTTCCAAATCTGAACCCTCTCTGTATAATCTGTGCTAGTCCAGAAAAAACTAGCACACACAGTGGAAACAGTGATGACAACATATCTATATCACGATTCAAATATTATTAATTAAGCAAAGAGCTATCAGCCTTATGACCAAATATTACAAGTAAACAGTCTCTTGGCTTGAGTGCAATAAGAAGCAGCGGAAACGAAATAACAGCAGCAGGATAAGCCCATCCATTTGTCCAACAGGCAATCAACTGGGGTACGCGTCCTAGCAATCCGGATCACCTTCGTCGTAACTACAAACAAAGAACTCGTAGTCACCTTCAGTTTCTACGCATTCCTATGTGGAATGTGGGGATGTTGCAAGGGTGAGCACAAAATGTACTCCGCAAGTCTTGAAAACATAATGCATGATAACTATATGCATGACTGAACAATTGAAGGCTTAATATGGCTATTTTAGTATAAAGCAAAGTTTAACTTTAAATACCAATAGTAATTTCATAAAGCTCATTTGATCAAAATTTAATTGAATAATAATTGATTTTGGTATGACAACTATAACAGGTTCTATCTACCTGACTGGCTCCATCTGCCAAACTATAACCCCGAGAGTTTCATCTGCTCACGGATTCCCAAACCATCATTTTCATTTAAAACAAAACCATAAAATCTACAATGTGCAAGTGTACCTCGCCTGCCCTTGACCGTGGGCATGGCTACTTAAGTAGTTTTAACTCTGCAGAGTGTGTACAGCTTTACCCACAAGACATGATCGTCTCTTGTTACCATGTAATTAACACACTTCTTTTGGTGTGTCGGCAGAGGAATCATAAAAAGGCCTTTACAATGTATAACCCCATTATTAAACTCGCCCGCTAAGGTTTCACTGCTGATGGGTTCTAGCTGCCCAGTCGGAAGCCCCGTCTTGCGCCTGCCTACATCTGGCATCCACCAACTGGCGAAGCTAATAATGAGACGCATAAATTAATTAGCCAGGTCGTACCCATATAGACTTGTGGTTATACGGTAGTGCTTGGTCCATGATAACACATGCTTCGGTCCTTAATTGACTAGGGAGGAACATTCACATTCCAAGGTCTCATGCTTCTTTCACCCGCCCTGGTCTAAATCATATTTTCCAATTTATTTCATTTAAATAACAGCAACAACACCAATTGGCGACTTCACAAATAAGTTTAAACAATGATTGAAATGATTCCCATAACGACATAATATTGAAACGTTTATGCTGGATTAAGCAATTCTACCGTCCCATGCTAATCTACTGTTATCACCAAATAAAATAGCTACTATCAACTAGGGTGAAAAAGGTTCGATATGATCAATACCAATGAGGGTATAACAAATTCTGGTATTTAACTGTACCTTAAAACTATATTTAAGGTACATTGTATAAAGTAAGCATGCATAATTTAAAAACAACATAGGCATTTTGTAAATTTAGGATCAATATGTTCAAGGAAGACTTGCGTTCGTTGCCTCCTGCTGGTTCTACAGTCAGTCGTTGCCTCCTGCTGGTTCTACTTATGACTGTTGATTTGACTGAGCTTCGACGATGTCGTCTACACGCGAAACGAGGCAAATAAATAAAATAAATTCAAACAAAATTCAAAAATTGAAAAGAATGGTACTGGAAGAATAGATCATGAATTTAGAAATTTGAATCACTGGAATCGAAACTCGAACGAAGGAGAACGGGCTCATAAAAGTTCCTCGGATTAGAAAATCAGAGAAAATAAAGAGACTGACACGTGGCAAGATCTAATTGGTTGGACTTTTCGGAATTTCTGGAAAAAGAAATACCGACTGACACGTGGGACCCACGCGTCAGCGAAACGGCTCATGGTGGACTGCGTCCACCGAGGAGGTTTCGGTGATGCGGCAGACCGGCCGACGAGGATGCCACGCGGCGTTGCTAGGGCAGACGTGGTAGCCACATGGCGCTGACGCGGCTGCCACGCGACGGGTGACGCGTCGCACATCCGGCGACATAGCCGAATTGGACAGCAGGGATTCACGGCTGCGGTCAACAAGGACGTGGCCAGATCCGAAGCGCACGCGTGCGATCGGATGGCCAAGACTCCGCGACGGAGCACGACAGCGAGGGGCGACGCTATTCCGCCGGACACGAGGAAGACGACACGTGATATGGTAGAAAAACGACGGATCGGGCACGAAACCTTGGGGATCTGGAAGAGGGCTTCGCGGGCAATGCGAAGAAGCAAACGACAACGGCGGAGATGCACCGGCGATGGAGAACAAGGCGGCAGAAGGCTACGGCTACGGTGAGGAAACTTCGGTGAGCTCGTGCGTGAAGACGACGGCGCCTCAGACAGCAAGGGCTAGGTCAACAGGGGCGGTGCGGAGCGGGGAACCTCGGGCTGGGTGCGGCGGCGGCTTAAATAGCCCGGGGAGGCGTGCCAAATCCAGAAACCGAGCGGCGGCGCGGGATCGACGCGGAGACGGTTAGGGTGGCGCAAGTGCAACGCGGCTGCATCTCAGCCGTCCACTTGTCGCAGATCCGACGGCTTGTGCGGACTGGGCTGAGCGAAGCTGGGCTGGGCGGGCATGCTGAGATGTGGGCCGAACGAAGGAATAGGAATGGGCCGGCAGAAGGATTCGACCCGAGAAGGGTTTTGGAAATTAAAACAATTTTTGAATTAAGAAAATTCCAGAAATTCAAATAAGAGCAAATAAATTCAGAAAAATCTCAAACAAAATACAGAAAAATTCCTTGAGGCACAATGAACCCAAATAAAATTGGAAATCTTTTGTTTGATGAATAGTTTAGTCAAATTAAATACTTTTGTTAATAGGAAATCCAAATTAAGCTTTGATTAATTCGGGGAAAATGCAAATGGTTCATTTTAAAATTAAAACATTCCAAACTCAAATTTTGGGATGATTATGTGGAAATTTTTTCTTTTGGCCTCTGTATGTAAATTATTCTGCCCTTCTTTGTATAGGGAATGAACATATCTTTATCTGAGAAAAAATAATATTTTTTTGTTCAACTTGATAATCTAAACCGTGTGTTGTAAATAAGGGTAGCGAACGTGCTGCCGTTCAGAGCTCAGCTAGAGTAGGATGTTTGGCTATCATTATAGTTATTAGTCATGAACCCTGATACCTGCACGGGCTAGTAATAGTTCTTTAAAGCATATATGTTAAATTATGTAAATCGTAAGATAATTACATATACATAGTTTTTATAATTGCACATGTTATATTTTATTGTGGTATTTTATTATGGTGACATGATAGTTAATCTTTTTCTCTATTGTGAAGAACATCATTTGTTATTAATTAATGGCAAAAAGATTTACAACATGTAATCATACAGCATAATTGTTTGTTGCTTCTTTTTCCCTTTTAAAAATGAATTAATTGTTTGCTATACACTGCAAGGAGAAAGATGTTTGTGCCTTTTTGGAACGTAAAAAAGAAAAACATGGAGATGAGAATGTAACCGGTACGATAAATATGAAGTGCCATTGTAGAAGCAAACTTTGATCAAAGTTCGATTCAAAGCTGTCATCCAGGAGCAATAGATAGATAGATAGTTTTTCTTTATGACTATCTTTCCCATAAACAAAATTGTTGACAAAAGAAAAGAAATGAAATATCTTCCTATCCACCTACGACGGTGTTGACCGTAGCCAAAGCATGTAGCAGCCAGAGGCGGGAGTATTGTGAAGCATTATCAAGCTCCTCTATGCAACGCTGATCCATCCTCACAAGATCGGCATAATTGCAGTTTTCGGGCTAGCTGTTGTAGGGAAACGGTGGCTCTCTCCCGCCCGATGGCATTAGTTTGATTTGTGGGTTTTCCTTTTTGGTATAATTTATAAATTTTTTTATTTCAGATATTTTACATTATTTTATAGGAAAACATTTATACAAAATTGATATAGTTAGTGTATTTAATTTAATAAATATTCTTTGAACAATAGTGCCATGTTTTTGGTTTGTCAAAGAGTAAGGGTGTCGTTACCAAGGTCCAGCTCCTGTCAAATTCTTATGGAACACTTGAGACTGTTTACCGGTTTCTATAGGAGCCTCCAATCAAAAGTTATAAGTATAAATATTTAATTATATATGTAGAAAGAATTATTTCAATTATATAAATAAAAATTAATTAACAAAAATATTCTTTATAAAATTAATTACATTATTTTAAAGAAGCAGGGTTATGGCACTATTTGCAAGCTAAGATTAATGTTGAAATTACCATACTTATAAATCTACAAAATTAATTAATTTAGTTTTTTCTTAGGTTTAATTCTGCAGCTATATATTTGTAAGGAAAATAGGATCTGATTACTTAAATTTTTTTAGCTAATGGTATTTCCTATTTTACTATTATAATTAATTGGATATGCATCCATCAATACATTAGTCCATTATTCTTTCCTTTTATTTGTGATGCACAAAGATTTGATCGGACACATCCACCAAACGTCCTATACCTAATATAAAAGGACTTAGACATGCATCCATGATTCATATGATCTATTCGTAGTACAAAAGGGCATTTACATTATACATATATACATATGTAAGATGTGAGTTGTAGATAATTCAGATTGATAGCTTAGATTTTTCTATTTTTTAGATTATGGGAATTTCTATCTATTTTTCTCTTCTCCGATTAATGTGGTAATTTCTAGTTATTTCATCTTGTAGGATTAACGTGGGGGCTTATAGGAGAGCCTCCAAATATTTATTTGTTGTTCTAATGTAAATTTAGAGTATATGATGCATACTTACCCAATTAATCTAGGTTGGGTTAGGTAGGGGTGGACACTTTTAAACCGAAACCGAACCGAATTAACCGATTATTTTGGTTTTTTTTTCGGTTTTGGTTCAGTTTTTATTTTAGGGCTATTCGGTTTTTGGGATTCGATTCGGTTTCTAATTCTCAAAAACCGAAGAATCGATTCAACCGAACAACTAGCCCAAAAGCTTCGAACCGTTCGCCATTCTTCTTCCATTCAGCCATTCCCATTCCCCATTTTGCTGAATCGCATATCTGATCACTCCACGCCACCTCCTCGGCCTGCGCGCTCCTCCTCCACGATGGCAACTCGGTCACCACTCTCTCCACTGCCGCCTCTTGCGGCCTACGCCATTCCCACATGGTCCACCCGCACAACGGAGCACGTCCCAAGCCAGCCTCCACCCGTAGCTCCACGTCGCCGCCCTTGCGGACTTCACCCACTCCGGATCCGGCGGGTCACAGCCCTTGGCCCATAGCGACGGCGCGTGGGACGCCAGTGTACGCGGAGGCGCTTGGGCTTGGCGAATGGCGACCAGATCCGACCGTCCTTGGGTGGAGTCACTCGGCGACTGCCGTATCTGGTAGTGGAAGCACGGAGGCCCTCGGACCCTGTCCTCCCTCGGGTTTAGATCCGACTGGATTTGATACGCAGAGGCGGCGCGGAGGAGCTCGACTACCAAATTCGACTGAGACGGGGCAGATACGTGGAGGTGGCATATCCGGCATGGAGGCGCCGCGTGGTCCCGAGCCATCGTCGCCAGCAGTCGGTGTCTACAAACCCCCGAGCGGCCACCGGTCGAGCCATCGCTGTCCTCTTCCGGTTTTCCCTGAGGCTTGAGCTGTAAGTAGGTTACCGAGATGACCAAATCTCATTATGCATTTTCACTTCATTACTTGTTGTGATTTGTGAATTGTGATGTGTGCTTGTTGTTGCTTAGCGAATTTTATACTGGTCCCGTTCATTTGTGTGCGAGATTGATTGTTCATTTGTGTGTGAGATTGATTGCTGCCAGTTCATTTGTGTGCGAGATTGATTGTTCATTTGTATGTGAGATTGATTGCTGCTAGTGTTTGGATAGGCTGATAGCTACTGGTTAGTAGAAGGAAACCTAGCATCCATGAAAAATTTAGCTACTAGACGCTTGTTGCTGCTGCTAGCGTGGTTTCACTGGCATTACTGCATTAACAAGCTTCTGGTTCAAAGAATTTCGATTAACTGAAAAACCGAATTAACCGAACCGATTTGGTTCGGTTAATTCAGTTCGGTTTTAAGCTCAGTTCGGTTTCAGTTCGGTTTCTAGATTCCAAAAACTGAAATTTTTAAAAATAAAAAACTGAACCGAAAAAACCGAATGCCCACCCCTATGGTTATGTACCAATATGTCCTATTGTTTCCTTTGTCCAATTCACCCTGACATGCTTGGTGTGACACAAAGCTAAAAAGATCAACCACTACGCGCATGCACAGTTCACTTCATCTCAGCCCTAAAAAATCACCTTTTCATGTCAGGACAACTTAAACATGTACTCAGGATGCATGCATGCTAGCGTGGCCCAACTGTTAGCATCTTGCCTTTCTTTAGTTTGTCTCCGATCCGGACAGGAAACCATTGGCTATCTCGGTTTGTGTTGTAATTTAAATCCTACTTTTTCTTTCCATCATATGACATCAAATTAGTTAAAGATGTTGGATGATAGAGTAGATTTTCCTTCTATAATATGACATAAGATATATCTAAGCCATAGGTTCAATCAATCTACAATTTACATAGTCAAGATGTTTTCTTTTTTCAATTAATGCGGGAATTTCTAGCTTTTTTCGTTTTCTACATTAATGTGGTAATTTCAAGCTTTTTGACCCTCTTAGATTAACGTGGGGCTTCTAGGAGAGCCTCCAATTAGTATAGATATAGATAGATATATATGGCCTGTTTGGTTCATAGACAAATTTTACCATGCCTCAAGTTAATCAAGTTTGACCGAGTTAGGCCTCCGTTTGGTTCATAACCATATTTGTGCCAAGATTCCTTCTTACCATCCAGGTCTCATGCGTCATTGACTCAAAAAAGTGTGGCAAGATTCATTTTCCTAGTCAAAGTGTGGCTTCAATTTTGATAAGCTAACCTTAGACAAGTTTGGCTAAATATGATAACCTTAGTATATGAACCAAACAGGCCTATAGTTCCAACTCTCCATCCATGCCACCTCATCATTTTGCGTAAAGGTCCTCTGGAGATTGAGAAATTATGTTCAGGTCCTTTACCTATTTTTTTTGCAAAAAAACCCTCCAAAAAATCCAAAAATGCGTTTAGGTCCCTCTAGAAATTCAAGAAAACCGTTCAAATCCAGCTCTTTCCCAAAAGAGCCCTTTGAAATTTCAAAAATGCGTTTAGGTCCTTCTGCCTCCTGTTTTGCCAAAAAAAATTGTGGTTCCGCAGGTTCAAGTCAAAAAGCCCTCGTTGTTTAAAACGAGATTCCGGAAAATCGTCCTTGTGCGGTGCCACGCAGACACATCTAGTTCTATACAAGGTTTCAAATTTCGTTTTCGGATCCTATCTCGGACATTGTCGAAATCTAGATGAAATTCAAAAAGGAAATTTGAAACTGAAATTTCCTAAATTCGGCCGAAATCACCGATTTTCAACTCCTGTGAAAGGTCGCCCGAGGCTACAAAAAATTTGGAAATTTTTTTGAGAATGTGCGGGCTGTCTAGCTCAGTCTGTAGTGTGTCTCGGGCTTGCCTTCAGGTTGCGGGTTCGACTCCCACGCACGGCGAAATTTTTTTGTGCAATGCAGCAGGCCTTTCCAGACCTCTAGGCTTCCAGCGGCAAGCTCAACAGCTCAAGCCAAAACACTTCAGCTGCACCAAGTCACCAACTGAGCTATTTTTTTTGTGAGTTTATTGCAAACTTTTTACATGTATTCCGTATAAATGACATTATAATTCCTCACAACCAAACGGCAAAATATCAAATACAGTTAACTTTGTACCGTATATTATCAGTTTTGAAAATTGTTTTTCGTATTCTCCGAAATAACCTCAATAGTCGGCAGATGACGAGACGACAGCGCATAGCCGGCACCTGGTGTGCCGGCTATGTGCCGGCTATGCCCTGGGCCCGGCCAATCGCATCACGAGTCACCTCAATCCATTTGCACGCCGAAAGTTAATTTGTCGTGGTTGTCATTTGTCTTTGCTAATTATTCGCATGCATGCGTGGTTGTCATTTGTCTTTGCTAATTATTCGCATGCATGCATGCTTGTCTGTCGCCGCCGCATTCTTCAAATGAGAATAAATGGAGGAGGAAGCGACTGGAGTGTGCGAGAGAGCAGCTTGGCAAGCAGAAGACAGAGAGGGGCTTGGCAAGCAGAAGAGAAAGAGGAGGTTCGCAAGCAGAAGAGAAGGAGGCGACCAGCACTGGTAAGTCTTTGTTAGACTAATTACCTAGTTAGATTAATTAGCGTTGGTAAGTAATTGTTAGAGTAATTACCTGGTTAGATTAATTAGCGTTGGTAAGTCATTGGTAGAGTAATTACCTGGTTAAATTAATTAGCATTGGTAAGTCATTGTTAGAGTAATTACCCGGTTAGGTTTATTCGTAATTACCTGGTTAGATTAATTAGCGTGGAGACGATACGTAAACTAGAGATGCTATTATAGTTAGTATATTAATTATTGCCTCATTCATGCATCTCATTCATACCTCATGTACATAATCACCGTTAGGAACTTAGTAATTATAGTTGTTTTATTATTTTTACATAGCAGCATACGTTTACTGATGAACGACAAACCTTTTATTTATGGACTAAAGTAGGAAGAAAAAATCACAAGTAGGAGCAAGTATGTGTAGTAGATAAACTAGCACATTTGGTTATGCTATATAGTTAGGTTAATTAGAACTCCCCAATAATTAGGCTTGAACTTAGTTGCATACACATCACATAGCATGGTTAGTTAGATAAGATAGTCTCTAATTATCTTGTTAAGTGTAAATATTGTAACTGTAATTCATGAGCGTAGTTCGAGTAATTATTCATGAACAAAAAATTTAATTTGTTTAGTAATTAATGTCAACCCTCGGTATAGTTAATCAGATGGTAATTTTTGAAAAAAATTTAGGTACCATATTCCACCTAGCCGTTGCAGCATGAATTTTCATATTTACTACGGTGAACGGCCTGTCATATTGCATGAGAGAATAGTCACAGTGCAAAACTGCGAACACACATACAGTTCAAGTGATAGTCCATTAGACTTGGAAGGCCTTAAATCACATGTTATGAGCGTGTTGCATTTGAGCCAGGAAACACAAGGGAAGTTCCAAACAACAACGTCATTGTGCATACTTTGTTCGCACTGAGAAATAATAAGGCTTGGTTATTGTATGCATGAAAGGTCATAGAGGGCGGGTTTCGATGGGTGTTTACATAAACATATTGCCACTAGAGGCGAATGCCGATGCTGGTTCTAGCGGCGAAATTTTAGGCCATCAGGGAGAGGGAGAAGTGGGCCAAGGACATGTGGGGGAGGGTAGTTTGGGTGCACATGAAGAAGAAGTACTTCCTTCTGAGGTAGATACGACATGTATGGATAACGAGGCTGGTGGAAGCGAGGATGAAGAGGGCACTGACAACGATGACCCAGCTCCAGCAGTCCAGTACTTCCGTGGTAATGGCCTTCTGGAGTGTGGCATTGCTGACTATAATAACTTAGCTATGTGGGGGTACCAGAACAGCGACATCCAGATTGGAAAACACTTCCCCAACAAGTTAGAGCTAATCCATTTCATCAGCAATTATGCTGTCATCACTAGAAGAGAGCACAAGTGTACCAGGTCGAAGCCCACTGAGTATGAGGTTAAGTGCACCAAGTCCCCTAACTGCCCTTTCTATGTCCGTGCTCACTAGCCGAAACACGAGCACTACTTTGTGGTGAGCCGGAACACACCTCATACATGCACGGATGAGTCGATAAGAACCATGAGCCACGTGGTCGATGCTAGATTCATTGCCCAACTAGTTGTGACCCAGGTTGGTTCAGATATTGGACTATCACCGAAATCGATTATGGAGCAAGTGCAGAGTAGAACAGGGATGCACATAAGCTACGTAACCGCGTGGCGAGCAAAGCAGAAGGTGTTGAAGATGCTTTTTGTATCATTCGAAGACTTGTACAACTATGCCCCGAGGTTGCTGCAGAAGATACCAATGACCAACCCAGGGACTCAGTTCGCAATGGCGGACGAGCCTACTAAGCTTCAAGATGGTTTGTACAGCACCGCGGAACGATACCTGATTAGGGTATTCTGGGCTTTCGGACAATGCATTGAAGCTTTCAAGCATTGCAGGCCCGTCATTTGTGTTCATGGTACATTTCTGAGCGGGAAGTACTATGGCACCCTGCTGACTGCGATCACGGCCGATGCAAACAACCAGATAATATCAATTGCCTACGCGTATGTGGAGAGTGAGAACAGAGATAGCTGATTGTGGTTCCTCACTTTGGTCCGGACGCGTGTCGTGGGGGATAGGCAGAGAGTGTGTGTTGTGTCTGACCGCAATGCAGGTCTTCTCCACGCTCTAGAGGTGCTGCATGGCAGCACGGACCCGTCTATAGCATGGGCTGATGTGGAGAGGAGGTGGTGCATGCGAACCTTGGTGCAAACCTATATTCACGGTACCATAACAGGTCCCTAGTGAAGAAGTTCAAAGGGTTGTGCCTTCAGAACCAGCCTGCCAAGTTTCGTGAGATTTGGAGACAGTTGAACGAGACCACTAGGAAGATGATGGAAAATCAGCAATCACAAGAGGAGCAGTTGCAGTCGCAAATGGTGGGAGGGCAAACTGTCATTAATCATGATCATTGCACCTTTAGCCAATGGATAGCAGGGAGCCAGCGGAGCGTTGGTCCCTTATGCACGCACACAAAGGTAGCGCGAGGTCAGTTGCACCTATTAATTTGTGAGATTAACTTATTCTAAGAGTGTTGGACCATTCATGATAAACTTTGCGTGTTTGTCTGTTAGGTACACCATTATGACGACGAACATAGCGGAAGCCTTCAACAATGTCCTCAAGGGCGTTCGTGGGCTTCCGTTATGTGCCATAATAGAGCTGACGTTCTATAGAATAGCAAACTATTTTCGAGATCGTGGTCGTGCTACTGACCAGTGCAGCACTCAATTCTCAACCAAGGTGGAGGAGATCATCGGTAGTAGGAGGAGCAAATCTCTGTTCCACCGCACGAGGGTGTATGACCTCGGTAACCACATATTTGAGGTAATGTGCCACCGTAGGTACCACTCTGGCTACAGCGCCGGTGACACCGTCCAGCAATGTACTCTAGGCACGAAGTAGGTGGTGTGCTCGTGCAATAAGCCAAAACTGCATCATATCCCTTGCTCCCATGTATTCGCGGCTTGCAGGGATATGGGAGGGAATGATGCATCTCAATACATATCGCCGTACTACACAGTGGAAGCCCTGAGAGACACTTGGCATCCCAAGATGAGTTCCTTCAATGTTGGTACGAGTTACAAGTCGATCGACGGGCCTTTATGGGTGCCTTATCCGTTAACACGACGCAAAGAGCCTGGGAGGCCCAGAGGGACAAGAATGCACGGTGATATGGATGCAGCTGATGCCGTGCAGGCGCAGAGGAAGTGCAAGATTTGCAAGCAAAGTGGACATGATCGGAGGACATGCCCTAATAAGCAGTAGACGTATTTAGTAATTTTTGTACTGTATGGTGTTGTATTCAGAACTGGATTTCTTATGTGTTGTATTGCACCATCTTGTTTAACATCTGTTGCATCCCTAATTGTGTATACTATCTTGTTGTTGTACCGATGATTTTTGTTGCACTGACCTATGCAGGTGATATTTTCAGCATGGCTACTGGTGGTCTTCCGAGCTTCTTCAAAGAGAAGACGATGATCGACATTGTGGGAGGATGATTTTCACGCACGCAGTTAATTGTTGTATTTATTGAGGTTAGCACTGTTGTATTTATTGTTCTATATTACGAGTTTACATTGTAACCATTGATTGTAACATGATCGTGTCCTTTTGCAGATGTGAAAGATCGAAATGGCGATCAGAGGGGGGGTGAATGATCCCAAATAAAATTTTCCCCACTCAAAGTACTCCAAACACTCTTGCAATAAAAATCTAAAGCACCCAAAGATTTTCGTTCAAACTGGTGCTTCTCAGATTCGCACACCCTCTAAAAATCCAGAACAATTAGACAACTATGTGTACCCCTAGCTTGCATGGATAAGAACTATTAATCATGTGAGGGGTTTTTTAATCACAATCCTGGTTGTCAAGTGTCCAAACAAAAGAGGAATCAATTCAAAAGACTTCTTTTCTAAAAGAGATAAAGCTAAAACACCAAAGTCTCTTTTCAGAAAAGTTAAAGCAGATTTTCAGAAATTGTTCTCAGTTGGAACAGGTGGTTGGTGAGTTTCTGTTGCTCTAATATTTTTGAGAATGTTTGTCCCTGTGAGAAGTTGAGATGTGAACCACTCCACCAAAAATCACCTCAGAATGCTTTGTATAATAAGAATTAAAAATCAAGCAATACAGACAGTCAGAAACTTCGACCAAAAAATTTGAGGCTCGGTTTTCACTTCATAGCACTCAAACGGTGCAACCAGTGGACTCAATAAATTTAATAAAGATTTATATATGAGTTCTGCACGTTCTCTAAAAAGAATAACTTAAAAATGATTTTTCTATATTTTTATAAAAATCAAACACTGACTGCTGCGTGAAGAACAAGTTCTGGACAGATTTGCAATTTGATGAAAAACTTGATCTCTAGTCTCTCCAAGGGTGTAAGAAAGATGCAAAACCAAATGAACACCCTCAAGACATCCTAGAAGAATAGCATTTAGAAGGAGGGGAGGCAAATCCAAATTGCATAAATGTAGATTGCAAGAATGTAAGTGCTGAATTTAATTGCGGAATTTAAGTGCATAATATAAATTGCGTAATGTAAATGCACAAAGAAAAGAGATGATTTGAGGAAATATTTCATTTATGGAAGGGGAGGTTACAAAGCCTCACATTCATGTGGGCAAATCTCAAATGAGCATAAAAAACCTCAACACCTTCAAGGGAAGGAGGCTACCCCTCCACCCCTATTTATACTACTCTTGGGCCACCTACCACCCTTGGATGAGTCCCTCAACCCTAGAGCACTCATCTAACGGCTAGGATTAACCCACACACACAGCCATGCAAGGGCTAACCCAAAACCCACACACATACCGGGTTTTCTTGCACGATTTTCAAAGCATACTACCTAGACCCGCTAACCTATCAACTAGACCTCAATCCGACGGCCCTCATTGATCCACGCGGCATCTAGCTAGCATAAACTCCTTTCCTTATCTTCTTGACTTGCCCGGACTCCGTCTCCGATCATCTTCCGGCGATCTCCCAACCGTCTGGACCTCCGACGCTCCTCGCCTAGTCCCGGTTATTCTTCACCTCACCATGACCTAGCACCGTCGCCCTGCAACCATCAAAGACAAGAAAACTCCTCACATAGCAATGCCCACAAAGATGTGCAATAAACCATCCAACTCATCACTACCGCGTCCATACGACCGGTACTGCCACTCCTGGCAGAGACAACTCAAATTGCTTCATTTTGAAAATCAATCCAAATCAAACTCAAACTTGAGCACACCTTGCTCAAATAAAGTCAAATACTCATCACAAACATGGATGGACCTCCACATGGTCCTTCAAGATGAGTCCATTGCGTGCGCGAGTCTTTCACAAGATCAAGGCATTGGACCCCCGTTTCTATTGGTGCCTAGCACGGGTTGGACTACTCCCATTCGCTCTTTTGATGGATGGGACTACTGAGCCATTACCGCGGGGTGGGGTGCGACACACAACTCTCCCTGCCATAGATGTGTCCCTGGTGACTGCCCTGGTAGATCGGTGGCGTCCTGAGACGCACACGTTCCACTTTTCCTTTGGAGAGATGACAATTACTTTGAAGGATGTGGCTATGATTACTGGCTTGCCGATCAGAGGTTGCCCCTTAGTGAGTAGGCTGCCACGAAAGGATCAGTGGAGGGAGTATGTGCAATAAAGGTAAACATGTATGCTGCAACGTGCGTAAAGTTTTTGCTCAGAATTAAGCTCACATTCATTTGTTTCTGTTGCAGGTTTGGTTGTCCGTACGCAGGAAAGGACCACGACCTCTCTTTGAAATGGTTTCATGAATTGCCAGAGTACGGGCCATGTCCTGAGGGAGCAGACGAGGGTACTATTTCAAGGCACCTGAAGGTGTACCTCTATGATTTATTTGGAGGGATCATGTTCTGCAACGCAGTGGGCGACTATCTTGAGCCACACCTCATCTTGTTAGTGCATGATCTTGTCACGCAACCGGATGAGATCCCACAATATAGCTGGGGTTCCGCTGTGTTAGCAGCAACCTATAGAGGATTGTGTGATGCTTCCCAGCGGGCCACCGCGAGGGGGTCAATCACAGGTTGTCTGCACCTAGTACAGCTGTGGAGCTGGGAGTATCTTCCTATCTCTCGTCCTAGGGTGGAGAAGGCTATGTACCCAAAGGATATCTCCCAGGATGTGCCTGAGACCATGAGGCCCACGATAGGCTATAGGTGGATCCATGCTAGGTTGCGATGGAGCCACCTCCAGGATCACGGAAGCTACCCATGCGCTGGTAGCGATCTTGACTTCCTGACTTCCCAGCACGTGAGCTGGGATCCGTGGACACAGGGGAGATTTGCCGAGATGGCAACGGGCGCACGCATCTCATCGTTCTGTGCACAGGATGAGAACCTATGGATGACTTCATGCTTCATTTTGTACCAGAATTCTGTGGAAGTCTACTCCCCGGCGTGCATGCAATGACAGTTCGGATCTGCGGCAGTAGTCCCGCCCCCACCACAGGACGCAGGCCGATCACACTTGTAAGTTTAGTAGAAAAATACTGCATTACTTCATTTTGATCACTCTTCCTTTTGTGAGTTGTAACCCTTCATACTTCTGTGCAGGAGGAGTGCAAAAGGAACGGGAGGCACGTTGGACTGGTCCACCGTCCATCGTGACCACATACTGCGGTGGAACGAGCAGGCCGAAGCTTCCGCTGTGGTCCCTACAGGGCCGTACGACCCTTACTCGTACTGGGAGTACTTCTCGTGGTACCGTCCTGGCACACGCGCCACTCTACTCAGTGGTCACGTGGAAGATGCACCAAGACCATTCCCCGTGGACTGTTCCCGCCAGCTGCACATCCTGGTTAGTACTTTGATGCATGCAATCCTTTCACAACAGGAGCAACCTACGAAGGTACTTCATGAGAGGAGGGTGAAGTATATATTTATATTTCGTGCTATCTATATCAAGTTCTTAATATGATATACTACAATGTACGTTGTCTTATTGTCCAATGCATAGATACTTCAGCAGCAGAGGGTCACGTTTGGTCTCGGCTATCCGTTCTTTTGGTGGATGCGCACCTAGGCCAAATACGGGGTATGAAGTTCCGGTTATGGATCCTTCACGTGCCTCCCATGCCAGGCAATCGGTGGATACCCATTCATCACGGAGTGCTCGTCCTTCCACAGCTCGCCCGTCCACATCTCGTGCGCATCCAGATCCTCACCGCGAAACTCAGGTTCCCGTGACTTACTAAGTTTCATGTATCGTTTTGTTTTCTCAATTCAAGGCAACTGTTGTTAAATACTCTACTTTGTAACGTAACTCACTATATTTTTTACTACAGCAGGACTACGACGTCGCTGATTACCCACATGTGACGCAGCCAACATGTGGTGCCAGCCATCACGACGGAGGTGAGCACGACGAAGTTCACTATAGCGGCGGTGATGACACTCAGGTTGAGTCTGAGCAAACGCCACATTGGAGTGAGGATCATGCTTTCAGCTGGCCTGGAATGGAGCAAGCGACTTTCACCGAGCTCCTCGATTGTGGACGATGGATGCCTACAGGAGGTGAATCCTCACAGCACCAGACTCCGTACCAGCAGGATCCCACGCAGCACATCCTAGAGTCGACCGCGCTTCCTCCAGAGGACCCGTTGGCCTGGTACACCCAGGAATGTATGACCGGTGCTAACTACACCTTCTTGGGGGGTCCGACGCAGCAAATTGATGAGGACACGGGAGAGCTTCCCACGCGACAGGGCCCCTCACAGGCCGCTGTAACATCCCAAAATTTGAGTTTTGGAATGTTGGAATTCAAAATTTAACCATTTGCATTTTCTTGAATTAACTCCAGCTTAATTTGAATTTCTAAATAATAAAAGGATTTAATTTGGCTAAACTATTCATCAAAATCAAGAATTTCAGTTTTAGTTGGGTTCCTTGTGCTCCAAGGAATTTTTCTGTATTTTTGGGGATTTTTCTGAATTTATTTGATATTTATTTGAATTTATTTGGTTTTATTTGATTCTGGAATTATTTAAAATCGAAAATGATTTTATTTTCGAAAACCTTCTCGGGCGAATCCTTTCCGCCCGCCTTTTTTTTTTCCGCGCCGCTTTCCTCGCCTGACCGCTCCGCCCGCTCCTCTCCGGCCGCCCGCTCGCCTCGGCCCGGCTCGGCCTGGCTGGCCGCCTCGCCGGCCCATTCCGCCACGCCTCGGCCCACTGGCCTGCGCGCTGCTGAAACCTAGCCGCCGCCGCCGCTCGAGTCTGCCGCGCCGCCGCCGCTCTCGGTTTCGCGTCGGGCACGCCCCGAGGGCTATAAAGCCCACCGCACACCCCGAGGATCGCCTCTCGCGCCGCCTTTGCCCTACCTCCCGCTGCCCGAGCGTCGCCGTCGCTCCGCGACGAGCTCGCGGAGTACGCCGCCTCATCGAAGCCTTCCGCCGTCTTTTTCTTCGCCACGGTGCTCTCGCCGTCACCGTTGGTCTCCCGAGCTGCCGCGTCGTCCTCTCCCGTTCCGCCTTTCCCGCGCCCGATCCGGCTCTCCTCCGCTGCCTCGTCTTCTTCCGTCTCCGGTAAAACTCGCCGCCGTTCTTCTTCGCCCAACCCTCACCGTTCGATCGCCGGCCGTCGCGCGGATCGCGCCAGCGTCATCGCCGCTGCGCCTCGCCGGCCGTCCGATCGGCCTTCGCCAGATCGTGCCGCGTGTGGCGCCGACGTCACCGCTTGCGTCGGCGCTCGCGTCGGCCGGCCGCCCGCGTCACAATACGTCGGCTACCGTGGGCGGTGTGACGGTGAACGGCGCAGCGCCGTGGACCTTGTCCACCGTGAGCGGATGACGTCGGCGTTGCGCAATAAATTCCTTTTCAGTACAAAAATAAATCCAAAAATTCGATTTTTGATTTTCTGTATTTTCTTTGAATTTAATCTTTCGAGGCCGTGCTCGCCATACGAACTCCGATTGAGGCGATTCAAGTTTCTAAAATTTTCTAAAATCAAGATCTATCTTCCAGAGCCATTTATTTTCAGTTTTGAGCTTGTTTGAGTCTCTGTTTTGTATTTATTTGGTTTCATCGTTTTCTTTTCGGTAGACGCTAATTCCGAGGAGCAAACGAAGACTTCAAGACCAAGATTCAGCACTAGATCAGCAAGGCAAGTCGTAACCTTTGATCATATTGATCCTATGTTTGCAAAGTAATTTATTTTATACACTTGCATGCTATTTACGTATCAATGTTTATTTAATGGGAGTAGATGTATGCCGGTTGACATTATGCCACCTTGATTCGTTGTATGCCATGTATCCATTGTTAAACCTAGGTTGGGACATTACTAGTTGGACATAATCATAATACCAACATTGGGTTATCGTAGCTATGCTTAGACATGCTTACATATACGTTGGGATTCATGTCACATGTTGAATAATGTTAATCTTGACTTAATGAGATATTGAATCGTGGCCGTTAGCCATCGTTGTAAAATTTGTTGTACCATGGCGGGTTTGCCATTGGTCTTGGTTGAACAATTGTTTTCCCTCGGGCAAGTGATCGTGCGCAAGAAAGGGGGTGCTTTCTAGCACGTTGGGATGTGGATGTCTTGCTCGAGACAACTTAAGGACTTAATCTTGTGCGCCATTGAACTGGTCTAATCGTACTACCACATGTCCGGAATGGGACAGACCTAGGTGATTAATTTGTAATGTCTAGCCTTGAGTACCGCCAATGGTGGTGTGGGTTCCGGATGGACGGGTAGATTCACATGGCGCAAGAGGGGCCTTATGGGCGAAACCTTAGCGGCAAGATCGAGCTTAGGCGTGCATTGGAAAGGCTTTGTCATGATATCTCCGCAACACACCCAAGGAAGTGTGTTAGTAACGCTTGCACAAAGAGATGTTCATGTCTTGTGGGTAAAGTTGTACAACCTCTGCAGTGTAAAACTATTCGAATAGCGCGTCATGGTCATGGACAAAGCCCGGGAATTTCACACGGGGTATAGAGTGTTTCATAAAATGTGGAATGTGGAATTGTTGGGATGTGAACGGGGAGTTCACTGTTGTTTTGTTGTCTATCATTGATCTATCAGTTATTTATTTATGTTTTCATAAATATGCTTTCAATCTATTTATTGTATTTCCATTCAAGTTATTGCTTTACGCAAAATAAACTATATAGCCATCCTTGTCAAGCGTGCATAAATATATTGCATCAATTCCCTACGGCTTGCTGAGTACCTTTGTACTCACGGCTTTATGCCCTTGTTGATCAGTTGCTGAAGGAGATAATGAATCTTATGAAGAGGAATTCTATGAAGACTACGTGGATTAGGAAGGCGTTCCCCAGACGATTGCCTGTGGCATGTCGAATGGTTCAAGTTATCTTTTCCGCTGCAATAGTATTTGTTTCTTAAGCCCTTAAGGCACAATGGTGTAAACATTGACCATAAGGTCGTTTGCTTTATTAAATAATAATTTGCTTCTTCTTAGTTAATTCGTTGTATGGAATGATATTACATCTGTGTTTCCTTTGTGTGCACTAGCGTGATCTCGACTAGTGCAAGATACACAGAGGGTTTTGATTTGTAAATCCGGGTCCCGACAGAGATGGTATCAGAGCCATATCGACTGTAGGTCGCTATCCTAGTTAGCATGGTCTTCAAAATTAATTTCTAAATCAAACCAACAAAATTGGTACTTAATAGCTTTCGTCTCCTCTTGTCTTATTCTTAGGTTCTTATTCCTCTCCTTTGCTAAAACTTTGATTTGAAATTTAAATTGACCTTATCTCATGAAACTTCTCAAAGCCTCGAGTTTCTGCAAGGATTCAACAAAAGACGATGATGATCAAGCCATCGAGGTTATGCCAAAAAGACTACCATATAAGTTAGGTTTTTGGTGCTCAACGGTATTTGAGCATGTGTTACCCTTTTCAGTTTAGTTACGTTTAGTCCGCGTATACTAGGATTTTCTTTGCTTGTGTGCCTGGTATGTTGTACCCTTGCCCAAGCACGGTGTCGCAACCATACCTTTAGTTGAAAAAGCTTTATTTGCCTCTTTAGTTTGTAGCCTTTTTGGCTGTGCCCTTTTGTCCCTGGGTATTACCTTCTCCCCTAGATGATCTTACCACTCGTCTACTGCTTTTCCCTCTTACCTATCAAACCCTTGTGCTGCACCTCAGATGGTTGACACTCGCTCGAGCGGTCGTGGATCGCCGTGGATGCCGTGTGCTGCCAACACCAACTCCAACCCCAATGCACCACCACCACCGGTGTGATGCACTGCAACATGGGACATTTTCTAGCTCGGACTCGACTTATGAACACAATGATGCGTAACATGAACAACATGATGAATCGTGAGAACTGCATGCAGTTGCTCTAGCCAATCTGTTGAACCAAAGAAACCAAGCTGCTGCCGCACCTCCTCAAGCTCGTCTCCACCCAAGCTAGCGAATTTATGAGGACTCGTCCGCCAACTTTCTCCAATTCTTCGTAACCATTGACGCCGATGATTGGATCCGCTCCATTGAGAAGAAGCTTGAAATTGCCAGTGCACCAATCGTGAGAAGGTTCTCTATGCCGCCATCATTTGGAGGGCACCGCCGCTGAATGGTGGGAGAACTACAGTGCTGCCCATGATGATCCTCAGACTATCACTTGGGCAGAGTTTTCCACTGCTTTCCGCCACTCTCATATTCGTGATGGAAAGGTGGAAATGAAGAAGAATGAATTCCGGGAGCTTAAGCAAGAAGGGATGTCAGTGAGTGAATACCTTAATAAATTCACTCAACTCGCCGCTACGCTCCAGAGGATGTAGCTACAGATGATGCTCGTCAGAAAAAGTTCAAGCGTGGACTCAATCCAGACTAAAGGTGCAAGTCATTGGCAATGACTATGTAGATTTTCAAAGATCGGTTGATAAAGCTATGCTTATTGAGGAATCTCGTCGGAATTGGAAGAATCCCGTAAGAGAAAGATGATGCGACATGGAGCCCATCGAGTCACCACAGAGAGTCGTAACAAATGCTCAATACCGCTCGCTTCACTCCTCGAATACATTCAGACCCTGCACGACACCTCGCCCGCCTCCTCGGGCAATCGCAACCTCAAGACCAACAAAGAACCCACCTCAGAGGAACAGTAATCCAGCTGCAGGAGTCACCTGTTTCAACTGTCATGAACTCGGTCATTATGCCAACAATTGCCCCAGAAAGCAAGCTGTGACGCCAGTCCGTTTTAATTTGGGATCTACGCCAGCCAAGACCCCCGCACCAGGATCAGGACGTGGAGTGCCCCAAACTCCTAATCAAGCCACCAGGACTCCGCCGCCTGCTGGAAGAGGCCGCGTGAATCACGTCACCACCGAGGATGCCCAGTCTGCACCAGACGTCATACTAGGTAAGCTCCTAGTCAACTCAAAGATCCGCCATGGTTTTGTTTGATTCTGGAGCTACGCATTCGTTTGTTTCTCGGAGTTTTGCTGCAAATCATCAATTAAAGACAATGCCTCTTAAGACTGTTTTACTAGTGCAATCTCCTGGTTCTGATTTGAGTACGAACCAAGGCTGCCCCGAAGTTAAGATATTAATTGGAGGGGTAGAATTTCTAGCCAACCTTATTGTCCTAGACACCAAGTCCCTAGATGTGATCCTAGGAATGGATTGGCTCTCCAAGAACCAAGCGATTTTGGATTGTGGGAATAGAGATCACCCTAACCGATCAGATGGAACCAAGTTAAAAGTTCAAGCCGATTCAGATCAGTCCGAAGGGATTAGAGTTTGTAGTGCCAAAGGAATAAGCTTGGAAGATGTGCCAGTCGCCAGCGAATTTCCTGATGTGTTTCCAGATGAGTTGCCTGGGATGCCACCGGATCGAGATATAGAGTTCTTGATAGAACTAGTGCCTCGAACACCACCCATTTCCAAGAGACCCTATAGGATGCCAGCTAATGAGTTAGCCGAAGTAAAGAGACAGATTAAAGAGCTGCAAGATCAAGGATTTGTTCGACCAAGTTCTTCGCCATGGGAGCGCCATTCTTCTAGTTGAAAAGAAAGATGGAACTCAGAGAATGTGTGTAGATTATCGCTCACTCAATGAGGTCACCATCAAAAATAAGTACCCTCGCCAAGAATCGATGATTTGTTTGACCAACTTCAAGGAGCCGAGTGTTCTCGAAGATTGACTTAAGATCGAGATACCACCGGTTGAAGATTCGTCAAGAGGATATACCCAAAACAGCTTTTGTTACTCGGTATGGGCAGATGAGTATACCGTGATGTCCTTTGGATTGACCAATGCCCCGCCTACTTCATGACCTTGATGAATAAGGTATTCATGGAGTATTTGGATAAGTTTGTTGTTGTTTTCATTGGCGACATTCGATCTACTCCAAAAGTGAGGAAGAACATGAGGATCACTTGCGCCAAATCCTAACGGCTAAGAGAGAATCGACTTTATGCAAAGTTTAGTAAATGTGAGTTCGGATGAAAGAAGTTGCTTTCCTAGGACATGTCATATCGGAGAAGGAGTCATTGTTGACCACGGAAAGGTACGAGATGTGCTAAGTTGGGAGTCACCCAAGACGGTACCCCAAACCAAGTTTTCTTGGAATGGCGGGATATTATCGCGTTTCATAGAAGGGTTTTCTAGAAAAGCTAGACCGCTCACTCAACTTTTAAAGAAGGAAAAGAAATTTGTTTGGACATCGGAGTGTGAGCAAAGTTTTCAAGAATTAAAGAAGTGTTTGACAACCGCCCAAAGGCTTATTCTCGCGGATAATAGGAAGGATTTTGAGATATTCGTGATGCATCCCGACAAGGACTCGGTTGTGTGCTAATGCAAGATAAGAAGGTTGTAGCGTATGCTTGCGACAACCGAGGCCACATGAAGTTAACTATCCTACCCATGATTTGGAATTAGCGGTAGTAGTGCATGCTTTAAAGATTTGGCGCCACTATCTCATTGGTAATCGTTGTGAAGTTTATCACGATCACAAGAGTTTGAAGTATATTTTACCCAAGTGACCTCAATATGAGACAAAGAAGATGGTTGGAATTGATCAAGGACTATGACATTGGGATTCATTATCATCCGTGCAAGGCCAATGTCGTAGCCGATGCTTTGAGTAGAAAGAGCTACCGCAACACTCGATGATTAAGGAAAGTCACCACCCTTTATAAGGAATTTGTGCTTAGTTTGGAATTGATTCAGAAGGGTATTTAGCTACCTTGGAAGTACGCCCTCGTTGGAAGATCGATTCGAGAAGCACGGTAGATGATGCCGACATTAAGGAGATTAAGAGCAATATGAAGAAAGGAAAAGCCTCGTGTTTCTCTCAAGATGAACAAGGTACTATTTGGTATGAGAAGCGTATTTGCGTGCGGATCGTAAAGAGCTTAAGGAATTGATTCTCAAGGAAGCGCATGAGACTTTATACTCCATTCATCCCGAAGTACCAAGATGTATCAAGACCTCAAGGAAAGGTATTGGTGGCCTAGTATGAAGCGTGAGATTGCGAATATGTTGCACTTTGTGATGTCGCGGAAGGTCAAGGCAGAGCATCGAGGCAGCAGGATTGCTGCAGCCATTGAAGATTCCAGAGTGGAAGTGGGAAGAAATTGGTATGGATTTCATTACCGGATTTCCTAAAACCCAAGCAGGTTATGACTCGATCTGGGTAATAGTGGATCGATTGACTAAGGTAGCTCACTTCATTCCAGTTAAGACTACCTATGCAGGAGATAAATTAGCAGAGTTATATATGTCAAGGATCGTCAGTCTTCACGGAGTGCCTAAGAAGATAGTGTCTGATAGAGGAACCCAGTTTACCTCTCGTTTTTGGCAGAGTCTGCACGAAGCCATGGGAACTCATCTCGATTCAAGATCGCCTATCACCTCAAACCGATGGACAGACTGAGCGTGTGAATCAGATTCTTGAGGATATGTTAAGAGCTTGTGCCTTAACTTATGGTGTCAAGTGGGACAAGTGTTTGCCCTACGCCGAGTTTTCGTACAACAATAGTTATCAAGCCAGTCTGCAAATGTCGCCTTTTGAAGCCTTATATGGAAGGAAGTGCAGAACCCCTCTCAACTGGAAGGAGTCGGAGAAAGACAATTGTTTGGTCCTGCCATATCGCAAGAAGCCAAGAGCAAGTTCAACTAATTCGAGACCGCTTGAAGATAGCTCAAAGCGCATGAAGAGTTATGCGATAATCGCCGCGAGATTTGAGTTTCAAGCCCAATGATTATGTTTACCTCGAGTTACCCTCTCAAAGGAGTTAAGAGATTTCAAGTAAAGGAAAGCTTGCCCCTAGATATGTGGGACCGTTCAAAATCTTGGAACGAAGAGGCGAGGTTGCCTACAAGTTAGAATTGCCTCGATCTTTCTTTGGAATCCATGATGTGTTCCATGTATCGCAATTGAAGAAGTACTGCGTGTGCGGAGGAGCAGATGTCATTGGAAGCCATTGATTTGCAAGAGGATCTTACCTACAAGGAGCAACGGTGAAAATTTTGGATATCGCAGAGCGTATCACGAGAAGCAAGATCATCCGCTTTTGCAAGGTCGATGGAGCCATCATTCGAAGAGGAAGCAACTTGGGAGCAAGAAGAAGATCCAAGTCCGAGTTTCCCCACCTATTCCTAGCACTGAATCTCGGGTCGAGATTCCATTTAAGGGAGGTTTGTAACATCCCAAAATTTGAGTTTTGGAATGTTGGAATTCAAAATTTAACCATTTGCATTTTCTTGAATTAACTCGACTTAATTTGAATTTCTAAATAATAAAAGGATTTAATTTGGCTAAACTATTCATCAAAATCAAGAATTTCAGTTTTAGTTGGGTTCCTTGTGCTCCAAGGAATTTTTCTGTATTTTGGGGATTTTTCTGAATTTATTTGATATTTATTTGAATTTATTTGGTTTTATTTGATTCTGGAATTATTTAAAATCGAAAATGATTTTATTTTCGAAAACCTTCTCGGCCGAATCCTTTCCGCCCGCTTGCTTTTTTTTTCCGCAGCGGCCGTTTCTCGCTTGACCCGCTCCGCCGCTCGCTCTCCGGCTGCCCTTCGCCTCGGCCAGCTCGGCTTGGCCGGCCGCCTCGCCGGCCCATTCGCCACGCTCGCCCCGGTGTGCCGTCGCCGCGAAACCCTAGCCGCCGCCGCGCTCGTGAGTCTGCGCCGCCCAGACGCCCGCTCGGTTTCGCGTCGCACGCGCCTCGAGGGCTATAAAAGCCCAGCCGCACACCCCCCGAGGATCGCCTCCTCGCGCCGCCCCTTTTGCCCTACCTCCCGCTGCCCGAGCCGTCGCCGTCGCTCCGCACGAGCTCGCCGGAGTACGCCGCCTCATCCGAAGCCTTCCGCCGTCTTTTTCTTCGCCGCCGGTGCTCCTCCGCCGTCACCGTTGGTCTCCCGAGCTGCCGCGTCGCCCTCCCTGTTCGCTTTTCTCGCGCCGATCCGGCTCTCCTCGCCGCCCGCCTCGTCTTCTTCCCGTCTCGGTAGAAACCGCGCCGTTCTTCTTCGCCCAACCCAGCCGCTCGATCGCACCGATGCGCGCGGATCGCGCGCGTCATCGCCGCTGCGCCTCGCCGGCCGTCCGTCGGCCTCGCCGGATCGGCCAGCGTGGCCGCCAGCGTCACCCGCTTGCGCTCGGCGCTCGCGTACCGAGCCGCCAGCGTCGGCGCTGCGTCGGCCGTGGCGCCGGTGCGACGGTGAACGGCGCAGCGCCGTGGACCTTGTCCACCGTGAGCGGATGACGTCAGCGTTGCGCAATAAATTCCTTTTTCAGTACAAAAATAAATCCAAAAATTCTGATTTTCTGTATTTTCTCTGAATTTAATCTTTCGGAGGCCCGTTCTCGCTCATACGAACTCCGATTGAGGCGATTCAAGTTTCTAAAATTTTCTAAAATCAAGATCTATCTTCCAGAGCCATTTATTTTCAGTTTTGAGCTTGTTTGAGTCTCTGTTTTGTATTTATTTGGTTTCATCGTTTTCTTTTCCGGTAGACGCTAATTCCGAGGGAGCAAACGAAGACTTCGAAGACCAAGATTCAGCACTAGATCAGCAAGGCAAGTCGTAACCTTTGATCATATTGATCCTATGTTTGCAAAGTAATTTATTTTATACACTTGCATGCTATTTACGTATCAATGTTTATTTAATGGGAGTAGATGTATGCCTAGTTGACATTATGCCACCTTGATTCGTTGTATGCCATGTATCCATTGTTAAACCTAGGTTGGGACATTACTAGTTGGACATAATCATAATACCAACATTGGGTTATCGTAGCTATGCTTAGACATGCTTACATATACGTTGGGATTCATGTCACATGTTGAATAATGTTAATCTTGACTTAATGAGATATTGAATCGTGGCCGTTAGCCACTGTTGTAAAATTTGTTGTACCATGGCGGGGTTTGCCATTGGTCTTGGTTGAACGAATTGTTTTCCCTCGGGCAAGTGATCGTGCAGTAAAGGGGGTGCTTTCTAGCACGTTGGGATGTGGATGTCTTGCCTGAGACAACTTAAGGACTTAATCTTGTGCGCCATTGAACTGGTCTAATCGCATTACCACATGTCCGAATGGGACAGACCTAGCCGATTAATTTGTAATGTCTAGCCTTGAGTATCGCCAATGGTGGTGTGGGTTCCGGATGGACGGGTAGATTCACATGGCGCAAGAGGGGCCTTATGGGCGAAACCTTAGCGGGCGCATCGAGCTTAGACATGCATTGGAAAGGCTTTGTCATGATATCTCCGCGACACACCAAAGGAAGTGTGTTAGTAACGCTTGCACAAAGAGATGTTCATGTCTTGTGGGTAAAGTTGTACAACCTCTGCAGAGTGTAAAACTATTCGAATAGCCGCGTCATGATCATGGACAAAGCCCGGAATTTCACACGGGGTATAGAGTGTTTCATAAAATGTGGAATGTGGAATTGTTGGGATGTGAACGGGAGTTCACCGTTGTTTTGTTGTCTATCATTGATCTATCGCTTATTTATTTATGTTTTCATAAATATGCTTTCAATCTATTTATTGTATTTCCATTCAAGTTATTGCTTTCGCAAAATAAACTATATAGCCATCCTTGTCAAGCCGTGCATAAATATATTGCATCAATTCCCTACGACTTGTCGAGTACCTTTGTACTCACGGCTTTATGCCCTTGTTGATCGATTCTTTGAAGGAGATAATGAATCTTATGAAGAGGAATTCTATGAAGACTACGTGGATTAGGAAGGCGTTCCCAGACGATTGCTCGTGGCATGTCGAATGGTTCAAGTTATCTTTCCATTTGCAATAGTATTTGTTTCTTAAGCCCTTAAGGCACAATGGTGTAAACATTGACCATAAGGTCGTTTGCTTTATTAAATAATAATTTGCTTCTTCTTAGTTAATTCGTTGTATGGAATGATATTACATCGTGTTTCCACTTTGTGTGCACTAGCGTGATCTGGACTAGTGCAAGATATACTGAGGGTTTGGATTGTAAATCCGGGTCCCGACCCAGCCATGGGACGAGGCGGACATATGCCCTGCAGACGTACACCGGAGGACTTCACCATAAGGCGGGGTGGACGGCGCAGGAGGAGGCATCGACGATTTTTTTACATAACTGTGTGTGTCTTGTATTGATTACTTTAACCTAGCTGTCATGTCAAATAACTATTGTATGGTCAAATTTGAAATACAGTGTTGCCGGCTAGTTTTCTCACAACTGTGTTCAAGTTATCAAACATCATCCATCAACAATAGAATATTGCAACAAGTCTTAACAAGGTACATCAATAATACATAAAATTTTAACAAGTCCTACCGATACCCTGGACTTTTATGCCAAAAATAACTTACGTCCGGGTCAATTTGTACTAAAACCATATTTGAACATCAAACCATCAAGCACTTCGAAAACATCACCAGTTTGACGATCACTCTGTTATTAATGGATATTATCTTCATCAAATTGTTAGGAGTTAATATTTTATCCATACCGGACACTCAGTGAAATAACATGTTTAGATGACAAATTATAGAGTAATTCATGCATTCATTTGGCCGAACCATGAACATTAAAATATCTAAACAAGTCTTAGCAACATCCATCAACATTACAATATCTTAACAAGTCTTAGCAACATCCATCAATATTACAATATCTTAATAAGTCTTAGCAACATCCATCAACATTACAATAACTTAACAAGGCTTAACATTAAAACAGGACTAGAACACTCCCGAACCATCACTATCAATGTCGATACCCTTATCTTCACAATACTGTCAATCATCACGTTTACCCTCTTCATCGCTTTGGTAGTCATGAGGAAGACACAGATCAGGGTCTACATCCCCTTCAGGCTCTGCATCCCCTTCCGGCTCTACTTCATCTCTTTGCATCGATTCACGTGACTGTATGGCAACTTGCTCAAGGCTACGGGCTATAGCTTCGATATCAATCACAAAACCATTGTGTGCATTGCCACATGGACATGTGTCAGGACTAAAATTGTCTTGGGCAATTTTGTTAAGGTCAGATGCGATGCACTCTATTTGTTCCACTGTCTATGCCAATCCTTTACTGAGCTTCTCTAGATCCTTGTCCATCTACAAGTATTACAAGTGTGTAATTAACAAACCTATGTGCTGATTAGCTGTCATATAGGTTTCATACCTGACATGCATAAGTAAAATTTCTACATTTAAGATCAACAAAAGAACCTCAAACATCAAGGCTTGCACTTCATGCCATGCGTATCTATTTCTTCAACACAGTAAGCTTGCTTATACAATCGTGTCAGCAAAATCGCTCGCAGGACGCAAGTCCCCTCGCACAAATCAACAGCAGACCAAGGTCGCATGAAGATGAAGGTGGAAGACGGCAACAAAGTGATTGCGGGGGGTTGAGGTGAGCTGGTGACCTCCGACCAAGAGGTTGGCCCCTAGGAGAAAGGGGAACATGCAGCGCATGAAACCCTTCCTCACCTCTGGCGGAGGGGGCTTGTTCGAGCGTGCAAGCTGTATTTCGTTGCAATCCCGAGTTTAAACCTCACATCCAAATTAAGTTAGGGCTCATACCATGCGGATCCAGTCGATCCCGCAGAACCGGAGGTCGAAGAGGTCGATGGCGAGGCGGATCTGGTTGACGACGAAGCCGGCGACGCCTCCACGCCGAATTTGCGACGGAGCGCTGGAGCGGTTGCTTCCTTGTAGGTTCGTCGCGGGTGCGGGAGGCAATGATCCTTATATGCAATGAGCAAGGAGAAGCGATGGGGAATCTCTCTCCGTCCCTGCAAAGATGGGGAGGTGTTTGGGGAGTTTGATGGAGACGCACCGGATAAGTAAGCTATTTACAGTGATTCATCAAAGCAGCATGACCTGTCACCCATCATTAAAGCTGCACGACCAGTCACCCATCATCAAAACTGCACGACCGGTCACTACACATCATCAAAGCTGCATGACCTGTCACCCATCATCATAAAAGCTGCACGACCTGTCATCCATCATCAAAGCTGCACGACCTGTCACTACACATCATCAAAGCTGCATGACCTGTCACCCATCATCATAAAAGCTGCACGACCTGTCACTCATCATCAAAGCTGCACGACCTGTCACTACACATCATTAAAGCTGCACGACCTGTCACCTATCATCAAAGCTGCACGACCTGTCACTACACATCATCAAAGCTGCACGACCTGTCACCCATCATCATAAAACCTGCACGACCTGTCACCCATCATCAAAGCTGCACGACCTATCACTACACATCATTAAAGCTGCACAACCAGTCACCCATCATCAAAGCTGCACGATCTGTCACTACACATCATCAAAGCTGCATGACCTATCACCCATCATCTAAATTAGGGCACGACCTATCACGCGGGTGACACCGTGCAACAAAATGCTATAACCTTAAAATAACATGTACAGAAATAACATCAATTTGATCAATTTTAAGTTAGGCCATATTAAGCCCTAATGACCCTACACGTGAAAAACATCTCAAATAAATGCGTAATATGACAAAACTAACTTTAAAATACTTTTAGGGCTATCCCCTGCTAATATATGAAAAATGGTTAGATTCTTCCATAAGGTGTAGCCGCAATCGATGAATTAAAATTTGACCGCAACCGCGCGATCGGCGAGTCTTGAAATATCTTATATAAATGGAAAATAATGAAAGAAAAGCTCAATACCATCCTATAACATTTACTCTACCATAATATGAAAAAATATTTCAATTATGACCAGTGTAGCATATAAAACTTATCGCTACAAATACCTCCGAAGATTAAGAACTGCGCAAACTATAATGACTAAGCCTTTTCGGCAATCAGAAAAATATCTCATCCTAATGCAAAAGTAAAAGAAAAAGGTCCATATTAGATTTTAGTATATATACAACTATATCCTGTAAAAATATTTTAATTAAAACTTGATTTGCATCTGAATCCTACTTAAGCAAAACCCTAATCGACAACGTCGTTGAAATCTCTTATATGGAGTTTTCATGAGTTTGTTTAGTGTGTAAGACATAAAATAATTTTAAAGTTTACGTTAGAACAGATATCAGAGATTGTTTAGGGTTAGGGTTAGATCTAATTAGTTTCGCGGTTCATTTTGTTTAGTGTCTAGGGTTAGGGTTAGATGTAAATATTTTCGCGGTTTATTTTAGCTTATGTATTTAGTTATTACATTGTGACATACTTTTCATCTTATGTATTTAGTTACATACGATATATTTTTGTTATGGTAGTAAGCTCTTACTTTTGGTTATGAAATATTGTTATTCTTTGTTCTGAGAGTCCCGCTTTCAAGCATAATCTTGGCGTCTGTGACTTTTCAAAGCGAATAGCCTACTCACGCCGTGCGACCTTGTCGGCCGAGTAGACAAGTCACATGCATCACTTTGTCACCTTGTCGACCGAGTAGACAAGTCACATGCATCACTTTGTCACCTCGTCAGCCGATTAGACAAGTCACATGCATCGGCTTTGTCACCTTGTCGTGCGGCTTTGATGATGGGTGACACGACGCGACTTTTCACGAGAGGATGCGGCAAGATCGTCTTTGTAGTTGTGTGCAGCAACCCTCACCACCACTATAAAACCGGTCAAGGGTAGACATCCAACAACGCCAAACAAGCAATACACGCCACCGAATCTACACAAATTAGGGTACGATGTCGTTCTATCATCGCCTCTTCAGCAAGCAGAAGTCATCCTGCCCCGAGTACCCGGATACTAGTAGCGTTGACGCCCCAGTTCTGCTGGAATTGCCACGACCCAAATGCGACTGCAACCTTCCGGCGAAGATGATGCAATCTACCCACGGAGAGACGGCCGCCCGCGCTCACTACTGTTGTGCCCGCTCTTACGGGGTAAACCTACTGGTGTCTATACAATACAGGGTAACAATACCATTTCATGCATCGTTCTTTCTTTTCTCAGCACAAGGACCGGTGTTGCTTCTTCCAATGGATCGACGGCCCAGAACTACGTGACTACGAATTTGTCTACAACTGCCACGACGCCGACCCCGCTTCGCCCGAGAACTTCAACCGGTGGGAGAGGCCGCTAGGATACGTCCCCGTTCTAGAGCGACCAGAGTTCAGGGCCGATGGGTAAGGGGCCAACCAATCGGTGAGTTTCATGCGACGTACTCATGTTTCACTCACAAAGTAATAATTCTAAAACAGTTCATCGCATATAGGAGTTCAAAAAGAAATATGCGAAATTGCTCGAGTCAAAGGAGAAACCTCCTCAAGGGCCACCCGAAAGCCCCGACTTTTGCGAACACGGCCTGCAGGCAGTGGTTGATACCTGCCACGATGAGCTAGCGGACCGGAGATTCTACCGGTGCCCCTTGGCCGAGGATGAATGGTGCGGCTACTTCAACTGGGTGGACCCGGAGACGTACCACCCACATCTCAAACTTCCTGTATGGGATAACTGGGGGGAGCAACCCTCTCTGTGGTGCTACTACCGCCCAGAAAAGCCAGACCTCGAGTACGCTTACGGTGTTATTCAACGACCAAGGAGGGCATACTGCATTAACTACAGGGCGCGCTTCCGGTTGTACAAGGATAAGCCCACACACACCTCCTGCACCATATAGTGGAGTGCGAGCCAAAACAAAGCAGGCGTCTCGGTAAGTCTCGCCAACGCCAACGCAATGTGAGGTGCAAGAGGGTACCTCCTCTCAAGAGGAAGGGACAAGGAAGCGGTGCCGAGATCCGCACCACGCAACAAATCCTTGACGCGCTACGCAGACCATCCGGGAACCCGGGTGGTATTAACATAGGGGACATCGGGAATCGGGATGAACAAAAAATTCTGTCTTACACACCTGAGACGTACGACATAGGCCACCCATTCGACGACACCTGCGAGCACTGCGGATCCCCATGGAGTTCTTTCATAGTGGGGATTGAGCGGTGTCCGAGTATAAATCTCAAAATTTACACGGGTCAGGTAATATGCGGAAAATGTGGGACATCATTCTGGCTGTACCCAGATAGGCGGAACGATCATCTGTTCCACCATGACAAGCAGTGCTTTCGTTAGTTAGTTCGTCAAGCAATTTCGTCACTGTTGTAATGCCCTTGTAATATAATCTAATCTATTGCTTATTTTATCATCTGAACTTTCAGTGCATGTGCCCTTATGTATGTTCAACAAATAGTCTAAGTGCTTCGTACGAACTATTCATCTGATATTTTACGGGCCGCCGAAAAGGCGGCAAAACAAACACTCTACCTATTGAACACATTGTATCCCAGTTTTATGAATTATGTAAGGCATGTATACCTATGTTGTATCTCAGTTTTATGAATTCTCTAAGGCATGTACCTATATTGTATCCCTGCACTTCGTAATATCAATGTCGAGTTTTATTCAATAATTTATTATGATTTGTCGTAAAATTTGTCGCACTCAATTACCATAATTTTGTTGTGACCGTATATTTTCGAAAACAAATTATACGTAGTCTAACGCAAAATATATATATATATATATATATGTATATATATATATATATATATATTTTCATATTAGTAACCTACAAAAGCAAAATCAGCCGAAAAAAGATCTACAGAAACAAAATTTCATTCTTCGGTCTTCATGCATGCGCCCGATTTCTTCTCTCTGCATGCACGTGGCTCAACCTCTGTCTGCACGGCCCATACACAAAAAATTTCAAAATTTTCTGAAGTGGTTCGTACCATTTTTCATTTCGTTCATTTTTGCCGGCTTTGCTTTGCACAGGGTAAGAGCACCGTCTACATTTTAATAAATTCATACAGCTTGTTCATCATCAGAAAATTTTATGGGAATATTAATGATGCATCATAACCATAGACAAAAAAATTCAAAATTTTCTAACATGATTTGTTTCATTTTTCGTTTGGTTAAAATTAACTTGTTAACTGAATTTTTTATGAAAATAGCATTGATGTGTGTAATCTACGAGCGGTTCGGTAGACTAAGTAATTAAGTGCGTAATCCGTATGACAGTGGTCAACCAGAAATAATTTACTTAATCAAGCCATGCTGCAACTAGCAGCAATAATTTACTTAATCAATTCACGTGAAGTTTAAACGTGCAGACAGACAAGGATTGACGCGACGAGAGATTACAGATTAAAGAAAAGCATGCATGCAAATCACCTCCACGCGCGACGCGACCGACCGAGCCCAAGGCATGCATGCATGCAAAGCATCTTCACACGCGACGTGACCGACAGCTTGCAAATCACCTCCATGCGCGACGTAATCGGTCATGGCCGGGCCCAGGGCATAGCCGGCACCTGGTGTGCCAGCTATGCGCTGCCGTCCCGTCGTTTGCCGGCTATTGAGGTTATTTCGGAGAATACGAAAAACAATTGTCCAAAACTGATAATATACGGTATAAAGTCGACTGTATTTGATATTTTGCCCAACCAAACTGGCGCCAAATCCGGTCCTCCAACAACGAAAACCGTCCAAATATGTTCAAATCCGGTCAAAATTATCGGCCGAAAGTACCATAGCAATTCAAAATTTTTATTCGATGGGAGTTGAAATCTCATTTATGACTAAAATCGAAAATCTTAACCGAAATTTTGAGCCTAAGTTCTATACAGAGAAAACATCTCGCACCCTCCTGAGTAAGCGTTTTCGTACGGAACGTACTTGTCCCAGTGATATCAGATCCATAAGTTGGTCTACGTACGGGAGTAGTTGGGAGCAGCTGCAAGCTCTTGTTTAGTCGTCTACTCGTCTCAGTCATCTGATGCCGTACGCGCAAAGAAATAAAGTATTATTCCCTCGTCTAGCTTCCACCAACTTTTTCAAAAATAGCTTCCTCACGAATTTTTTTATAAAACTAATCTTCTTCTCCACCTTGAAGCTTCCGTGGTAAGAAACTGCGGGAGGTCAAGAAGCCACGCTAGGAGACCGCGGCAATCAGTTGACTTGCCGTGCTCTGGAGCAGCGGAAGGCCAGTTGCCGCGCTCGTCAGGGGCGGGAAGCAGCGTGGCGGGTGAATTCTATGGAATGGGATTGTGGAACAGTACGTTTCCAAGCTACTGAAATGCAGAACATTACTATCTGCGGTACTTAGCGCGGGATAAGGCTATTTTTGCAAAAAAAAAAATGGAAGGGCACCATTTTGCCAAAAAAAAAAATGAAGGAAGGGGACAGATGAGTGATCAATTCAGAGATAAAAGGGAGCCACCAACACGCTACCGGTAGCGGGATAGTGTGCTAGTGTGATCACCTCACGCGTGACATGGTTTTCTATCAGGAAGTTGCTACCCAACGCTATACCATTGGAAGTGCCTCCAATGATATAGCAAAGTTTGATAAGTTTCATGCTCTGTGAAAGTTTGAGTGAGTCTTGCGTTTCATCAAAAGTTTCAGCTTGATGTTTCAACCAAGTTTCAAAAGATTTCAGCAATGTTTCGAAAAGAGTTTGAAATAAGTTTCAACACGTTTAAGGGGTTTTATGCATGTTTCAGAGAATTTTAAGCAAGTTTCATGGAGATTTAGGGAAATTTCAAACATAAAAGGTCAAAAATTATGGTAAAAGATGCCACAAACGGCATCCCATCAGACAGTCTTAGAATAGGATAGAATGTTTTAGAGCTAAAATTTAAACGTCAAAATTGAAAACTCAGGTTTCAGAATTGAAACATCATGGTTTCATCTATGTTTTAGGAAAAAGTCAAGCAAGATTCATACCTGTTTTGGAGAAGTTTCAGTATGTTTCATGCATGTTTTGGTAAGTTCTTGAGAAGTTTCAACAAGTTTCATCGCGTGTTTCGAGAAGTTTTAGAAAGTTTATTGCGTATTTTGACAAGTTTCAAAGAAATTTCACAAGTTTCACATAAGTACCACCAGTTTTGAACAAAGATTAAGTGGAATTCGAGAAAAAATCAACCAGTACAAATTCCGAAAGACAAATTCAAATTTCAAGTTTGAAACATTTGGAGATGACGAAGAGGAAGATGATGAGCTCAGTGCTGGACCTCTACGTCGTTGTGGTGGCAGATCACGATGCACCTAGTGCATCGCTCACCGCCTGCAGCAGCAAGCCGTGGCCTTTCACCTCGTGACCATCAAGCCTTTCTTGCTGCTTGCCATGGCCATTACACCCTGATTGTTGCTTGCCTCTGTTGCCATGCTCTCTCGACACCGCAACAACTGCTTGCTAAGGCTCTTGCTTGTAGTCTCCGCTTTAGGGCTCAATTTGGAGGATGAAAGCAAGAAGAATTAAACTACAATAAGCTTACGGTGTAATTGAAACTTGTATCTGTCTAACGGTGTTTTGCCTTCAGTTCGAACAATGCAAGGACCGAATCCAATTTGGTGTATTCCTCTTTGCAACTCGAGAACAACGGTTTGGCATCGTCTTCCATCAAACTTTTAAGTTTTTCAAACTCTCTTTCTGTGTAATTTCCCTCCACATCCTGTAATATTTTCTCTAAATTATCCTCCTCAAACATATCACGTTGCAACTCGTGATCGGGTTCTAGCATGTCTTCGTTGCATACCGGACGGGTACTTCTTGTCTTCCCGTGATGGATCCAACCGTGAAATTCTTCACGAAGCAACATCGAATCACGTGGTCTTCAATTTGGGCTGAGTTGTTAAATCTCCTAAGATTGGTACAATCAAAGTAAGGATAATATATGAAGTTTACACCCCTCTTCACCATATCTTCTTCTGCAATTTTTTTGAACTCCTTAACACCCCTCTGAAATTCAACACTCACACAGCTTTTCTGATACATCTATTATTCACGGTCCATTTACAATTAAACTACACACAATAAATTAAGAAACAACTAGCAACAGCTAGCTATTTCAAATATGAGACATTATTTAATTACTTTGCAAAATAGAGAACATGTTTCAACATATATAATTTCACTCCCGATACCTTCTTCCCTACATAAGAGTTTTTAGTTCCCTACTTAGGAGACATACATTCAAAACATCAATAATGATATCAAATTACCTAATACAGTAAGCTTGAAATCCTTTTGACTTTAATGAAACAAAATAAGTGTGGAAGTATTAACAAAGTTGAGGAATTGAATGATCTTGAAGAAACATCTATCTGTTGACCAACTAAGTACGTACCAACCATAACTCCTAATCTCTAATTAGGTTTGGTCCAAATTCCATTTGAGGATATGTGGTTCAAGCAATTCTTAAGCTATTGTACAACTCTAGAGAAAATTTCGACAGCATCTCCCCGCTGTTCTCCAAATACACGTCTCGACAACAAGTCAAGAAGGTGTGTATCCATAGAACACCACAGAGATATTGGCGAAACTTTCTCTAGAGCTGTACAACAGCTTAGGATATTACCAGAACCATATATCCTCAAACTGTCCCAAAAAAACATGGACAATTCGAGAGTGTTTGCTTATAAATATGCCATTTCAACATATTTATAGATAAGCACCCTCGAATGGGAGACGTAGGTTACGCAACCTAAACTCTAACATTAATCATATTACAGAAACAATAATTCCATATTAGCACGACAGTACTATAAAGATAAATAGATGTGTGTTTGTCAACTAAAAGGTGTGAAATCTGATAGGATACACACAATTCCAGTGCAACCTAAACTCTCTTTGCGACATATCGAATTACATAGTGCAAAATTGAAGGGGTTTGAAGAAATACTCACCTTTTGAAGAAAACCACAAATGAGAGAAAATTATGGAGAAATCTCAAGCTAAGGCTTCAACTTTACCCTCTTAACACCGAACCTCGAGGATTTCATAATTTCTCACCCAAGTATTGCTTCCTACCAGAGTATGTGGTATTGTTTGGGGCGACGGTGGTTTTTTTTGCCTCTAAAACAATAACAGAGGAGAGTTCAGCCCGAGGGTACAAATAACCTAACGAGGCACATCACAATTGTTTCTGAGAAAAGAACCGATTGTGATCTACGACACACATCACAATCAGTTCTAATGTTAGAACCGATTGTGACATGCATGAGCACATTACAATCGGTTCTTATATGAGAACCGATAATGATTATTATTAACACCCTCTCGAAATCATCTATCACAATTAGTTTTTCCTAAAAAGTTAGGAACCGACCCAAATGAAGCGATGGTGTTATTCCATTCTATAGTAGTGATGTCTAAATGCAAAATAGCTCCATGATTCTTCTTTAAATCTTTTGGGAGCTTGTTTAAATCAAGTTTTATATATTTGTTTACAAGTGGTATCTCTCAAGTGATTTCATATTTCTTAAAATTCAAAATCAACCTATAAGGGGTATTCTTTTTACAAGTGGTATCTTCTATTATCCCTTATGCCTTTTTTATAAGTTCTCATGGTATTTCAAACTCATCCATATGAGTTTCCCTTTTTAAGCGAAATTATAAGTTTGATCTCTCAAGGAATCTCTATGTGAGATCCTCTGTAAATTGAAATGTTTAAAGGGGAGTATTCCATATTGAGATAATTTTAAAATAAAATGAAAATGTTTTTCTCAAATAGTACCCTCATGCTAAATGATATTTACAAGTGGTATCTCTTACAAATAATATCACTTGAAGAAGAAATATTTACATGTGGTATCAATTGAAAAATAAGGATTACAAGTGGTATTACAAGTGATGCTTCTTTAAAAAGCTTTCTTTCAAGTGGTTTCATTGAAAAATTGAAGCTCTTTTAAATGGATTCCTCGTTTAATCCCTGTTAGGCAACTTAAGAACTCTTCACGTGAGTCACCTTGCAATTGTTGAAAATCCTAATAAAATAAGGAATATTATTTGAATGTGTTTCAAATAATATTTTTCATGCTTAAATCTAAATATGGCCTCTTTTCAAGTTGTTTACTCTTTTAGGCTATATTACAAAATTTTGAAATTTATTGGTTTTCACTTTGATTTTTTTAAAAAATCTTTAAAAACATAATTCCTTGCCAAGGTCATCGGCTTTTATTTCAATTATTTCTATGGCCTAAATTCGAATGTCTCCCTTGCCAAGCTCTATACTCTAAAAGATCTCTTTTTTGGATTTATTTTCCATTTTTTGGTGTTTAGTGCCAAAAGAGGGAGAATTTGTGAGAGCTTAATTCCCTCATTTGTTTGAAATGAGTCCTTCTTGGATTAAAGGGGGATTATTTGAATGGTTAAGGGGGAGAATTTTATGGGAGAAAAATTTGTGAAAAGAGTAATCCCTCCTTGTGTGTTTAATTGTATTCTTTGCCAAAAGGGGTAGTTTGTTTTATGCCAAAAGGGGGGATGAAAATTTAAAAATTTGTGTGCTTAATGCTTGCATGTCGTTTTCCTGTATTTGCTTTAATTTCCTTAGTGACATGCATGTTATTTTCATCATACATTGTTTTTCATCCAAATGTGGTAATTAATGCTAATTAAGATAGGATTTGTCATCAATCACCAAAAAGGGGAGGTTGTAAGTTCAAGCTCCTTTTGGTTTTGATGATTTATGCTTAATGACTAATTAATGACAAATCTTTTATTGTGAGACTAACGATTTTATTAAGTTTTATTCTTATTAGTCTCATTTGGATGGAAAATGGAGCATTAGTTGCACTAGTATACTCAAGACAAATCAATTCCTTAAATCAATTGTCTTGGGTTGTGCTCAATCATTAAAGGAGAATATCAAAGGATCTCGGGGCATCCATTATGTGTTAATGTAGTGCATTGATGATTGGGACAACCGTGTTTGTTGGACTAACCTTTTCTATGAGTTGTGAAAGTAGGTTGAGTACAACGGTGATAAAGATTTGGATGGTATCATGTGTTGATAGCTATCAAGTCAAGAATTGGGATGAAGGACGTCATCATGTGTTGATGAGCATCAAGAGGAGATCCCGAAGTGAAGAGCAATGGAGTTCATCATGTGTTGATGAACAAGACGATGACCCAAGCTTAGAGACAAGATGGCAATCATAAAAGCTCCAATTGGGATTGCTAGAGGCAAAAGTATAACTAGCTAGGGCTAAGGATGTGTTCTTAATTTTTTACCGGTCTCGATGTTTGGATGGGAGACCAGATTGCTAGTATAGGTTGTCCGTACTATTAAGAGGGGTCGAGTCTTATAGCTTGAGCTTCATCATGTGTTGATGGCTCAATCCGTTTTCTCTAGCTGAAATTCTCTTAATTGAATTTGGTTTTTACATGAAGCTCATATTTGCATGTGTTGTAAATAGTTTTAGTTCATGCTTGATTCTTTAATTTGAGATTGACTCTTTGCATGGAGCTATGGGTTTGCATGTGTTGCAAAAAGGAGAAAGCTCATGTATTTGAATTAAGTGGTTTAGTTGATGTTTGCATGGAGCTTAGGATTTGCATGTGTTGCAAATAGAGAGAACTCATGCAATTGGGTTTTCTAGCTTGTGACTAGCAGAGTTTACAAAGGTGCTTTGCAAATTGCTGGAGATCATGTGCTGATCACCACATGGCTAATCAAGTTTATTGCTTGTTGTTTGCAAAATATTGGAGTTTATGTGTCTTATCTTGGAGCTTGTGAGAGACATTTGCAAATGTGTTTTGCAAAGTGTTGTGATCATGTGTTGATCATCACATGGCTCATGATTTGCTTTTATGTGGTTGAATTTGTTATTTGCAAATTTATTTTGCAAATGAGTTGGAAGTTTATGAGATTGGATTCTAGAGCATGTGTTGACATTTGCAAATGTGTTTTGCAAATTGTCATGATCATGTGTTGATCATTACAAGGCTCATGGGTTGATGTCATAGATTCATGGTTTGTTTGCAAATGTGTTTTGCAAATAAGTTGAATTTAATAAAATTCTTTGGAGTATGTGATTAACATTTGCAAATGTGTTTTACAAAGTCTTGTGATCATGTGTTGATCCTCACATAGCTCAAAGAAATATTCTTTGTTTTTTCGGAGAAAAGTTTCAGTTTGAAACCTGATTTTCACCGCGAAGCCAGCACTACCGCAGGCTTAATGCTGGTAGTAACGCTGGGCCGATAGTACCGCTTATGGGAGAAGGTATTGCCGCTTGGTCGGTACTATCACTCTGTTCGAGTGGTAGTTATTTTTCAGAAAATGTGTTTCTTGGAAATTTTGGTGTGGCCGACACTACCGCTTACTAAGGCCGGTAGTACCGCCGGGTCAGTACTACTACCCCAATGTAGCTGGTAGTTATTTTCTTGAGAGGAACTCGAGCATATGTTGCTCAGACAGTTGCTCTGTCCAGTAGTACCGTCGATGAAGGCAGGTACTATCGGGTCCAGTTGGGTGGTTAGTTTTCTAGCCGTTGGCTTGAAGGCCAACACTACCATCCCCACATGGACGTAGTGGCGGATTTGCTAAATTTTGGCTTGGAGGCTATAAAAGGGAGCCTTGGGGTGGCATTGGCTGGCTACTGAGTTTATTTTTTGGTGTTGAGGAGTTTTGTGCATGTGTTGCACTTGAGGAGAGCTTTGTGCATGTGTTGCACTCGGTGGTCATCATTGTGCATGTATTGCATGTGGTGAGGTTCAAGCGAGAAGGCTTGATTTGTTACTCTTGGTGTTTGCCGACACCTAGACAGTGTGGGAGGCGTTGTGAGTGGTGCCTTCTCAAGGAGATTGTGAGAAGGCCCAGCAAAGTTGTGAAGGTCAGAGGTCTCCTACCCAGAGGGGAAAAGAGCTACCATTAGTGGCTTCTAGGTAGGTGCTCAATGTGTAGAGCTAGTCCAACGTATTTGGGCTAGCCTCAACGTGGATTAAGGGAGACCGACAAGTCTTCGAACACCACAGTAAAAGTATCGTGTCTCCTTATGTTTTGCATTCTATTCTTTATTTACTTTCATGCAATTTATATTCATAGAATTAAATTGATTGATTGCTTGTCTTTAGAATTGCAAATCTTTGCTAGAGATATAGATTGTTGGTGCACTTAGTGAGCCTAGTTGATTTAGGGCTTGATTGTCAAAACCTTAAATTTAAGCTACCTCATATTATTTAGGTTTTGACTTAGGCATTCTTTAATTACCGTTTAATTAGAAGAGAATTTTTAAAGCCGCCTATTCACCCCCTCTAGTCAGTATCCTCGATCTTATAACATGCCATGAATTTGATCTTTCATTATTTGATCAGCCATATTGTGGAAATTTACATTGATGGTGTTATAAAATCCATGGAAGATTTGCAGCATCTGGCTGATTTGGAAACAGTGTTTAAAAATACAAGGCCACATGGTTTAAAGATGAATCCATACAAGTGTGCTTTTGGTATTTCGGCTGGGTAGTTTCTAGACTTTATGGTTCATGAAAGAAGAATTGAAGTTAATTAAGAAAGGGTCAAAGCTATAGCCAAGACTAAGCCACCAACCTACAAAAAAGACTTACAGAAGTTTATCAGCAAGATTAATTATTTACGATGATTTATTTCAAATATGTCTAGCCGTAGTAGTTCATTTACCCTGCTGTTAAAATTAAAGAATAATCAAGACTTTGTCTGGGGAGCCGATCAGCAGAAAGCTTTCGAAAGCATAAAGGAATATTTGTCTAATCCTCCAGTTTTAACCGCACCTCAAAAAGGTATACTATTTTAGTTATATATATATATCAGCTAAAGAGGTGTCGATTGTAGCTATTTTGGCCCAAGACATTGACGGTAAAGTGTGGATTATTTTCTACTTAAGCTGACGGTTAATTGACATAGAAACCAGGTACCTTTTGTAGAAAAGCTCTGCTTGTCATTATATTTTTCCTGCACAAAGTTAAGGCATTATATTTTAGCATCAGCTTGTAAAGTTATTTGTAAAACAGATGTTAGAAAATATATGTTGTCGGCTTCAATTTTACAAGGTCGACTTGGTAAAAGGGCGTACACGCTCATCGTGTTTGACTTGACTTATGAATCGGCTAAAGTTGTTAAGGTTTAGGTGATTGCTGGTTTTATAACAGGACATGAGACCGATATGAATGCTGATATAATATCTATTGCCCCTTGGTAATTATTTTTTGACAGATCGGTATGTCGAGAGGGTGATGGTATCGGGATAGTGTTGATTTCACCAAAAGGGTATAGTTTTTAGTTTACATTCAGGCTGAATTGCAGGTGTTCAAACAATCAAGCCGAATATGAAGCATTGCTGAAAGGCTTGAAGCTACTCGATAATATCAGAGTTGATTCTGTAGAGGCTTATGGTGAATCTCTATTGGTGGTTCAGCAAATTAAGAGAGAATATAACTGTTATGATGATGTTTTGATCTAGAGTAGTGTCTCGATATAATCGGCTCATTTAGTTCCTTTTCAATTTTTCATATTCCTCATAAATTAAATGACAAGGATAACTTGTTAGCTCAACAAGCCTCGGTTTATAATGTTTTTGGCCAATTGAATAAATTCAAACCAATAGAAAAAATGGTCATGTGCATCTCCACCGACGATTAGAGAACGAAAATAGTGGAATATTTTACCAATCCTTCAAAACCATTGATTGAAAAATCAGGCGACAAGCCCTAAAGTATGTCATCTTCGATAATGTCTCTTTTATCGAACTTTATATGGTTTGTTACTGAGATGTCTTGAAGCCGAAAAAGCTAAAGTGGCCATGGGGGAAGTGCACAAAGGTATTTGTGGAACTCATCGATCGGCTCATAAGATAAAATGGTTGTTAAGGCGTACTGGGTATTTTTGGCCGATAATGTTGGAAGATTGTTTCAAATATTACAAGGGATGCTAGACTTGTCAGAAATTTGGCAATGTACAGTTAGCTCTGGTGTCTGCTTTGCATCCAATTATCAAACCTTGGCCATTCAGAGGATGGGGAATAGATGTAATCAGACAAATATTTCCTGTGTCAAGTAAAGGCCATAAATTCATATTGGCCGCGATCGATTATTTTTCTAAATGGGTCGAGGCAATCTTGGTTAAAAAAGTTACAAGTGTTGAAGCTATCGGATTTGTTACAGAACATATTGTTCATCGGTTTAGAATCCCACAAACTATTATGACCGATCAGGGTACTATGTTTATATTCGATGAGTTTCAGGGTTTTGCTAGAGGTTTGGGTATAAAATTGTTGAATTCATCACCATATTATGCTCAGGCTAATGGTCAAGTTGAGTCATCAAATAAAATGTTGATTAAGTTAATCAAGAGAAAAATTGAAGAGAAACCATGGAATTGGCATGTGACGTTATCGGAGTCATTTTGGACCAATCGGATTGCGTACCATAGTGCAACAAAATTATCACCTTATCAATTAGTTTACGGACAAGAAACTGTGTTGCCTTTAGAAATCAACATCGACTCGATAAGAACGACAAAACAAAATAGTCTGTCGGCTCAAGATTATAGGGATTTAGTGACCGATAATTTGGACGACTTGGCGGAATTACGTTTACATACGTTGGATCGGCTTAAGAAGAAAAAGGCAAGAGTTTCAACGGCCTTATAATAAAAAAATGATGCCTACTTCATTTTGTGAAGCCGATTTGGTTTGGAAAACTATATTGCCTGTTGGTTCTAGGGATAACCAATTTGGCAAATGGTCTCTAACATGGGAAGGACCATATAGAATTCATCGGCTTGTGGATGGAAATTCTTATGATTTGGAAACGTTGGAAGGAGTGGTATTTCCTAAAGAGATCAATGGTAAATACTTAAAGAAGTACCATCCAAGCATTTAGATTGGTTCTTAATTGGCTAAGGATAGTTATCGGTTGTGAAAAAGCCAAATTAACTCATTACAGTTAATTCTGGCTATAGTGAAAGTAAGCTACAGTCGATTACAAACATCACACTTGGCAAAAATAAAGGTTAAGCATAAATAAATTGGTTAAACAGTCGATTGTAAATATCTTACACAACATTCAAAACATTGTTTTAGGACCAGCCCATTACAATCATTTAAATACTATTTCCGGATAAGCCGATTACAAAGATGCGATCAGATATCTTGGACAAGACCAAAGAGAGCGGCTATTGCCTTGGCGATGGTGGCTTGAATGTCGTCCAGAATATCTTGATCGGCTTCCAGGGTTCTAGGCACTGGGGTAATCTTGGCTGATTGCTTCTTGACAGCTGCTATAGATGAAGCAATAGAGATCTTCTTGGTCTTGAGGGCCGACGCGCTGTCTACCATCTGTTGTTGTGTATCAACAAGAGTGACATTTATTTTGGCCAACTCTTCTTTCAGAGATTTCTTGGTCGATTCTAAGTTTGTATAGGACTGTTTGATATCTTTCAATTCCTTCATGTCCTCATCATACTTTGTTTTCAGGGCTTTAGTATCGGCTACCAGCTTGTCCAAGAGTTTTTGATCCTCCCGTTGAGCCGATCGAAGCTGCATCCTAGACTTGGCCACTTCGACGGCTTCTTTCTTGTCGTTTAGAAAGAAAACGTTCATCACAGTTGCAGTACCTCCTCTGGTAACTCAGCCTTGACCTTGTTCATAGCATCACAGATCAGTTGGGAATTTTCTAAGATAGAGGCCGATGGACTGTGGAGTGGCTTGAATAGGTGCCTCAGCTTCTCCTTGGTGTCTGGAGCTGATGCGACTGCAGCTGATGTGTTCTTAGAGGCAGTGATAATGTTTTGAATTACTGTAGGGAAAGACTCAGTGCCTACATCCGACTCGTCCAAGTCCGACAGTTCAAATCCCAACATGCTCGTAGTGGAATCGGTTGGCTTGTCGGTCGGCTGGATGGCGGTCGCAACGGTTTGTGGTGTTGGTTGAGATGGTGGAGGAGGTAGTTCAGACTTTGCAGATAGCAGATTGGCAAGAATGTCGGCCACATGGATGGAAGGGGAGAATGAAGGCTACACGATCAAGTTTGTTAGAAACTGTCAATGACAGAAAGCCGAGAATTGACTAAAACACATATTTACCTTATCTGAAGCCGATCCACATGGTGAATGTTGGCAGATCCCTCTTTGGCGGGGGGCCTTTGGAGGTGACGACCTTTTTATTGGTTCGGCCTCTTTTCTTTTATGTTAAGAAATCGGTTATAAGTGTCGATTTATACACAAAGTTATGGAGAAGCTAAACCATAAGCCAATGAGTGTATGCTTACTTGGATATTGTTTTTCATAGTCAGAGATAGAAGGAGTTTGGACACCGAGAGTGCCAGATGAGTAACCTATCAGAACCGTCACGGTAGGATGTGGCCGCTTGCTGGGCTGGCCGACACCCGATGAGTCAACTGGTTTATTTCTCGCTGCTTTGGTCTTCCAAATTGACAAAAGTTGATCAATAAAATTCAGAAATATTAAAGAGGATTATTGACCGATAAAGTCTAAATTTAGCCAATACATCACCAGTAATGTTAACAATACTTGTGTTAGTATATCTTGATAAACTAGTGTCACTGCTAGAACCCGAGCCACTACTAGTGGAGTTAGTGGGTGTCGACTTAACAGGTGGCAGATTTGGGAAAAATTCGGCGACCACCGTCAATACATTGCGCTCCGTAGGGTATAACACTACACAAATAGCCAACCACCAATTGGTGAAGTTGCCTGCCCTTCGAGTATGCAAGATGAAGTGTGGCAGACTTTGAAGTTGAAGATCGTCGGCTATACGCAGAGCGATGTTAGCGCTTGACATACAGCAAAGCCGATCCCTTGGCCTAATTTGATCAAAAAGTTGGAAGCTCGGAGGTACTTGTCCAAATCCCAGCTATCTATCATACACCGATGGATGATAGAATTCATAGGAGGGCTGGTAAGTCTGATTTCTTGTATATAAGCCGACATATAGTGTGCTTGGCGATAGGAAAATCTTGTACAGATCAACAGTCTCTACAGGCATTTCATTGCTATTGGCTGCCAGGTGAAGAAATGATGGTCAGGAAAAGCTGTCGGCTTCCTTATAACTAAAAAAGTCATTCTAGCTGAAGTATGTTTGACTGAGCAGAAAAAAGAAAGCTATAAATTTTCTTGCTCTGATTGGGGTGAGTCTTGGTTGAGTGCAGGAAAGAGGAGAAATTGTTCACCAAATAATCGGCTATCTCTAAACTCAGGCTCTTGGCCTTCTGGAGTGCCCTCTAGGGGGTAAGGTGTCGAATTTTGTGGTCGGCAATGAATTTATGGGGCAGGCGCTAGATCTCAAACTCGAAGGTCACACAAGACAAAGGTTTAGACAGGTTCTGGCCCTCGACGAAGGAGGTAATACCCTAGTCCTGTGTGCTGGGTTTATGTGGATCTCTTGGATCTATGAGTGCTCATGTGCTCGATGTTTCTATTGTTGCTTGCCCTCTCCCTTATATAATGGGGGTGGGGCGGCTTACAGAGTCCTGATCGGTTAAGGGATTTCGATCGGTTATTGGATACTAATCGGTTACAGGACAGAGTTTACATCTTTATCTTACCCTGCTAACAACTCGGATTACAACTATATCTTTTATATCTAAATATATGCTCAATTGTCTTTAGGATGTATCCCCTTCTGCACGGCAGCAAGGCTTGGCGTGAGCTTATCCTTTGGACCTTCCTCTCAGCCCTGTCTCTCCCTTAGGCACTTCTGGGCCGGTTATGAAGACACCTGGGTTCTTATATTCCACAGTAGCCCCCGAGTGATTCATGATCTGATTGCTATATCTTTATCTGAGTCTCAACTCTGGATCAACGTTTTCAGCTTCCACCATAAACCTCTGACTGGTTTCTTCTTTGATTTGAATGCTTTTCTTTGCATCAAGGGGATTATGAAGGACTCGAATATAACCCTGGGCAATCTTCGAGGTTGTTTTGACTTCCTGTGCCAATTCATTTTCGAAAAACTCTTTGGCTTCTGAAACCATCTTAACTCCAAGTCTCCTCGGCTTCTGATGCCTTTACATCTTCGCATTTACTTCAACCTTGCGGTATCAGCTATAAAAGGTGAACCGATGCTTCTGGAATTTATCCCCTTACGCTTAGTTCTCCATCTTCCTGCTCTGAGCCCCACCTTCTTCCCGAGGAATCTTCATGGACGGCCAGGACCCTAAACTAGCCGAGGAGTGGGCGCTCTTTGACCTCACCATGGCCGAATGGGCGGAAGAAGAAGCCGCTGCCCTCGACCACGTCGCCATTGACATCTTTCTCGAGATTGTCCCCGCTCTTTATTGTGTTAGGGAAACTCTCGTGGAGGCTCTCGGTCGTGTGCGTCGCGGAAAGGTGTAATAATCCTGTAAATGTAAGAAAATATTTTCCCAGGCATAATGCCTGGGGAACTTTATATATAATAAAGAAATACCTTTCCAAGTGTTTTCCATGATTTTCGTTTGACATAGCTTAGACCCAGCTTGGGGTATATCGAAGCTTGCATGGCTCTTTGGTCGGGTGATATTCGTATCCAATCGTCGTAGGATATATTTTAGGTCCGACTTGGGACATATTAGGATTTGCGTGGCTCTTGGCTGAGTGATACCTATATCCGACTGCTGCAGGATATAGCTCTGGTCCGACTTGGGACATATCATATTCTCGTGGCTCTAGGCCAAATGATACCCATATCCGACTGCTGTAGGATATAGCTTAGGCTCGGCTTGGAGCATATCAAGATTTTCTTGGCTCATGACCGAGTGATACCTATATCCGACTGGCGTAGTATATAGCTTAGGCTCGACTTGGAGCGCATCATATTTACGTGGCTCTTGGCCGAGTGATACCTATATCCGACTGCTGTAGGATATAGCTAAGGCTCAACTTAGAGCGTATCATATTTATGTGGCTCTTGGCCGAGTGATACCTATATCCGACTGGTGTAGGATATAGCTCTGGTCCAACTTGGGACATATCAAGGTTTATCCGAACGGTATCCGTACTCGTTTATTACGATGCACAACTTATCGACCCATCTTGGGGCATACCATTGGAATCGTGCCTTATCAGTCTCAACCCGCGATATATGATTCCGCCATGCGGTAACCAATCTGTGACCCAACGTGGGGTATATCGCAAGAAGATATTTTTAATCCAAACTGGAGGATACACACGTCCCGCTTAGTTCGATAAGCGGTTAAACATCCCATCGTGAGGAGCAACGTGTCCCAAGTATGACTTGGTCAAACCATGCCTGCCTCCGTATGTCAGGACGCCAGGCTAGCGAATCATTACGAAGCATAGAGCAGGGTTAGGTGTTATGCAATCTTTTTCCCGTCGACTCGGCGAAAACCTGATTTTCCCCCCTCTTAAGACAGAGCCGTGCATTGATCGACGGCGGCCACGAAGAGATGAGTATAACCACCTTGAGCCTTTTCAAAGGTCCCACCATGTCAAGCCCCCAGACCGCAAATAGCCAGGTGATCGGGATGGTCTGTAGTTCCTGTATCGGTTTGTTCGCCTATCGCGCAAAGAATTGACATCCTTCGCATGTCCGGACGATGTCCTCTGCATCAGTGACAACATCAGCCAGAAAAATCCCTGACGATAAGCCTTGCCGACCAGCGTTGTTGACGCCGTGTGATTCCCACAAATTCCGAGTGGATTTCTTTGAGAAGGTCTCTTCCTTCTTGTTCTGATATGCACCGTCGTAGTACACCAAAGGAGCTCTCGCGATAGAGTCCTTCCTTGATTACCACATAGCTCTTGCTTCGGCGCATTATCCGTTCGGCCTGCATGCGGTCTTTGGGTAGCTCATCCTTCATCAAGTAGTCTAGATACGGAGCTGTCCAATCGGGGGTAATGATCAGGACTTCTGCCTCTACGTTCTTCTCTACTGGGATGTCCGACTTTGGCCGAGTGCTTATTGCGGGCTTATGAATTTCTTCGACGAATACTCCCACGGGCACTATGGTCCGACCAGATCCCATTTTTCTAGCTCGTCGGCCGCTTCATTGTCCCGACGGAGCACATAAACAAGTTCCAAGCCGTCAAAGTTGCCTTATAGCTTGCGTACCTCCTGGCAGTAGGCAGCGATGTTGTCTTCGATGCAGGACCATTCTTTTTGCACCTGATTTACCACGAGCATTGAATCTTCGCGAACCGTCAACGTCGAATACTGAGCGATATGGCGATACGGAGCCCTTGGATGAGTGCCTTGTACTCGGCGACGTTGTTCGATATGGGAAAAAGTATTTGCAGAACGTACCTCAACCGTTCACCACTTGGTGTTATGAGCACTATACCAGCCCCTGTGCCGCTGAGCATGAGGGAACCATCAAAGTACATCGTCCAATACTCGAGCTCTTTGACGGCCGCCGGGTTTTGAAGTTCTGTCCACTATAAAATTTATATTTCAGGTACCTTCGGGTGAGTAGAGTCAAGCATGAAATCTGGGACACCAGATGTAGACTGGTTCGGGCCCTCTGGCGGAGTAATATCCTACTCATGTATGGATGATGTATGGAGTTGATGAACAAAGTAAAGAGCAATGTGTCTAGCCCTAGTTACAATGCGGATTGCACCTAGGCTAAGGCTATGCTATGCTAAAGATCGACGAAACAGGCTTCGTCGGCTCTTAGGCTCTCTTTGCTAAAAGGCTTCTTGCTTGATGGCTAGTTGCTTCAGAATTGTTCTTGCTTTGTCTCTGATCTCAAAAGCTCTCCCCTTGAGGACCCCTACCCCTGTCCTTATATAGTCGGGGTAGCCCAGCCTCAAGTCGAGTCGTAGTCGGTTTGGAGTACCAGATCAAAGACGATATGGAGTCCATCCTCGCGTGATCTTCGCAGTCTATCCAAACTTCCTTGAATATCAAGTGTACTCGAGTCGGTTTCCTCGTAGCGGGAACACGATCGAGTCCTTTCTTATATGGAGTTATCCTTTTCACGCATATCTTATCCCTCAGAATTGGGCCCGTGATATCCGGAATCTCTGCAATTCGTTAGGACATATCCTTCACATATCCTTTGTGGACACATATCCCATGTTTAGATATTCGACAAACAGAGCTGTGCCACATCTAAAAGCGTTGGTCCAATAGGGTTGGTTCTAAAAATTAAGGCATTAAAAGTATCCAATCAAAAATAACAAGCCGTGGACACCAAGGGCTCGTTGGCCTCTGGATCGTCTAGAGACAAAGGGAGGCACTCATCTATCCCCATCCTTTCCCATATTGGCCTCTTTTGGGCTACCATTCGATTGTACCAATTCCTCCAGCCCTTAAGCGCTATCGGTCAAGCTCTGAAGCTCTTACTCCATCCCTCCTTATTATACTGAGGAGCCGACAGAGGAAGACAAGAGATTTCTTGTTCTATAACGACCGATGGGTTAAGATTGCCTAACGGTCCTATGTAATACCGATCATTATTGTCGGGAATGGGATGAGTATCTGGCTGGGATCCATTGAGCCAATTTAAAAGCTACGCAAGCTGATGAAGGATGATGAGCAAGAGTTTGGGGTCTGAGAAATGAAGATGAAGCTGATGGCAGGAATTCGAGAGCTCGAGTGCATGAAAATAACGGGTGAATGGACCTCATATTTATATGTAGGTAAAAAAAGCGAAAAGGCGGGAGGCATTTTCGACGGTTTGTGATCTATTAATGGTGAAGATACCCGTCTCAAGATTTTATGGTACAATAAATGGAGCAATTACCAACGGCGATGATTCGGCTATTATGTCAAGCTGATCTATGTTAAAGCCAATGTAGAAGATTTTTGGAAGAAAACATGTTATCTCCCAAAAACTAGGAGCATATGTTATCACCCAAGTTTGGCAATGCGTGATCAATTTGTCAGACTAAGGATAAAAATGGATACTTTTGGCCGATATTGGTTAAAAAGGGAAAAGTTAAGTTGAAGATAGAATTATGACCTATGTTGTTTCAAAGATGGATACTCTAGCCTTACTCTCGAAGCCTCTGCCGCGCTCCTGAAGTCTTAGCGCCGCCATCTTTAGGGAATTCACCCCACATCTCCCTCAATGGCTTCTGCCCCTCCAACCAGCGCTAGAGTCACCGCGCTGCCGGAGAAGAAAACCAAGGCAGCCTTCGAGGACGAGGCCCTCGAAAAGGTGTGGCAAAAGTCGATCATGACGGAGAAGCGTCTTGCTGACTTGGAGAAGAACGGCTTCCTTCCTCTGCGGGAGTTCTTCCACTGCGGATTAAGCTTTCCTCTTTCTTTATTTTTGCTACCCCCGCGAATGAGGATGAGGCCATCGATTTTGAGGCCTTGTTCTACCGCGGGTTAAGCTTTCCTCCTTTATTTTTGCTATCAGTTCTTCAGCTCTATCAGATTCAGTTTTTCCACCTGAGCCCCAATTCTATCACAATGCTCAGTGTGTTCGTCCACCTTTGTGAGGCTTTTCTGGGCATCAGTACAAGTCTCAACTTGTTCCGCCACTTCTATAGTCTAAAAAGGGTGACGAAAAACACAATTGTTGGGGGTATCGGATTTCATCTCCGCAGCAGCATGTAGAACTCCTATATTTCTGTTCCCGTAACCTCCTCCTGGTAGTCAGACTGTAAGAAATGATGGTTTTATATCACCTCTCCAGACACCGTGAATTACCCCATATCTTATCGACCACTCTTGCTTCATCCGATTGACCTTTGGACGAAAGTCCCTCCTTCGACCGCCCGCAACGCTTATTACATCCAGAAGATCGAGGAGCTGAGGGAGATCGAACTAACTAGGTGGCACGTAGCTAGAGATTTCCTCACGCACCGATCAAGTCCATTGAAGTGCCGAGACCACTTGGCTTGGGACTACTCCGGGGTCGATGACGCCACCAGGGACAATCCTGAAAGTAACCACTTGCAATACTTTTGTTTTCCTTACCTTAGTCGATGATTAGCGAATTATCCTGCTTTTTGCCAGATCTGTCGAACTCGAACATCTCCTCTAGGCTGAGCAAAATGTTTCAAGGCTCAGAACCTGGCATTTGCGGCATTGAAGCATACTCGATCGCCAATCCTCGGTCAGAGGTGAGTACTGTTTCGTGATTCACAATGTATCGTTCGTACATCTAATTTCCACTTTAACCCAGCATTTCCTCAGGAAGCTGAGTTCGATGATGAAGGCGGGCCGATTGTAGGAGCAATCGACCTAGAGGACGACGAGACGATCCAAGACGATGATCAAGCATCGGGCTCTGCCCCCACCGGTGCCAACTCCTCTTTGAATGATCCGACGCCTACCATCATCCCGAGTGACGGTGGAGCAGCCCCGAGCAAGAAGCTGCCGAGTCTCCTCGAGCAATGAGGTCGGTGTCTCCAGCGCTCCTCCGTCCAGCCAAGCGTCCACGCACCTCGTCGCTAAGACCATCCAGTCAAGAGACCTTTAATCGCTCACTTGGATGCTATGAGATTGCTCCTAACATAATTCGACAAATACTGGATGATCAGCGAGTCGCCTGGGGGGTCGATGTCGCAGAGGTCGACTCCTCCTCCATAGATGTCTCCTCGAGAGAGATCTCCATCGACCCGACCAGTCGAACATGTATCATTGCTATCGAGCAGTGTTTGTCGAAGCCTTCGTTAGCTTTCTGCTGTTGATAAAACCCACTCGCTCGTAGGTTTTCTCGTTGGCCACTGACTCGCCATCACCGAATCCCCCACCGATCGAGGAACCAGCCGTCAGAGTAAAACCAGTCCTTACAAATGCGCAGGAAAAATCCGTATTGCGAGGTGAGTTATTTTCCCTTTCCACTCACAAACGTCTTCTTTTTGTTCGTCTGAAGTGTTAAGCGAATATCCTTTTTACAGGAAGGGTGCGCCCAGCGGTGCTGCTGACAAAGCTACTATGATGGCATCATCATCCTTCGACATGGCCGGCACCACCACAGTTCCCATTTGGAAGATCCCGTTGAGCATATCGGTGGCTTTGCTATGGCGATAATCCAAGATCCTCTAGCTTCTCTAGTGCCTCGGGTGTTCTGGTGTGTTCTGAAACCCCAAATCGAGGTAAGTGAACACGCAACCCCCTGTCATGCCTTCCACTCTTCCCCTCGCTCTGCTTTTGACGCTTCTGGCTTCATATCGCAACATGCAGCCAACACCTTGCTTGAGGCCAAAGCTTTCTGCGATCAAGCTTCCCAGCAGACCAAGCGGCTCATGGCTTCCCATGATCAAATATTCAAAATGAAGAATGCCGAGCTAGAGGTGCTCAGGGCCAAACTGAAGGATACTCAGGCTAAGGCTGAGAAATGGAGGAATAATCTGAAGGCTGAGAAGGCTGCTGCAGAAGCTGCGCTGGTTAAGGCCAGGGCTAGTCGAGACAAGGTGAAGGCGAGCAAAAAACGATCAAGGTCAAAAAGTCTGCATTGGATGCGCCGCTCGCCGCTCTGCAGTCGAAGACACTCGAACATATGACCACTTCAGCCTGTCTTGCGACTTCTTACATGCTTGGCATGGTGAAGAGTCACCATCCGGACCTTGACCTTTCAGGACTGGACAAAGGATTCGCGTGTGAGACAAGCGAAGCTACTGATTACATCGAGTCCTTCGCAGATCTTGCCGAGAGGTTCGTGGGCGGATTGGAGCTATCACTTAGAGATGATGATGCCAACCAAGGTCCTTTGGCCTAACCATGCCTAATGTAAAGATTGATACTTTTCTTGTTACCGTGGTATTTAATGACAATGCTGATTAATCTGCTTGTCTATCGTGCTTTGCCTACTATTTCCTTATTGATGAAACAGAGTAGCACAAGTAGATGCAAATCCGATTTTAGCACTCATAGACTCTCGATAGCGACTTTATGGCTGAACACATGCCTAATTGTATCTGCACATAATGCTAGAAAACACTTTCGTTAAATGACTTAGCCCCCGAGCATACACTCGGAGAGACCATACATAACATAAACGTTCTATACGTTGATTAGAACACTACACGAAGTTTGCAAGCCTTTATCGATCATGTGACTTAGACTCTGTATCAAACAAGAACTTGCCGAGTAACGCATGTAGAATTGACTAGAGGTCTCGTCTTCTGCCGACCGCAGAGCGTTAGATGTTTGACAATCTGATGCTCGTATGCGCGTAGGATAGAATTACTCATTGTCGGGTTCAGGCATGGCCACACTTTAGTTTTGTTTACTGATATGCTAAATGCGCAATCGAGTAAATGCGTGCAAAAAGTCGCATGTTCCAAAGATAAAGAAAAGACTGAGCCTACTATGCCCTACTCGATAATAGTATCGACCGAAAAACAGAGAGCAAATAAGGTAAAAGGTTACCTGTAGCCCCCGACTCCTTACTCGATGATGTGTCATTGGGTAGGGAGTAGAATGACACAAGCACAATATCTTAATGTAGCCCTCAACTCTTTACACGATAGTTGGATCGAGCCAAAAAAGTGAGGCATTAGCATCACCGATACCTGTTGCGACTCCGAACCTTTTATTCGATAGATAAATCGACCCGAGAGTGGAATTAGATAAAGAAAAAACCGATCGATGTAACCACCAACCGTCTACTCGATGAATGCATCGAGCAGACAGTAGCGCATATGCGTCGATAAAATGCATGATGTAGCCCCTGCCCCTCCACTCGATGGCTATATCGAGGAGAAGGTAGAGCATAAGCATCAATTGCAATCCTTACACACAAAAGTATGAGCCCCTGAGCATATTGGTCGAAATAGAATCCAAACGAATGAAGTAGATGAACAACATTACTTCATTGCAGCGATTGAACTCTGTTACAGTTTTTCACGTCTTTCAGCTTCCACGCGTCGCACCATAAAGTGGCGTCTTTTTGGTTTGGGCATTTATGTGGAAGCGCGACAGTCATCTCGTGGACTGGGACCGACGCGAATCTAGACGGATTACGATTACAGAGCGACTTGTTCCGTGAGCTATAAATAGACAGGACCTGTAGTCGCCTATCACAACACATCTTTTCTTTTGTCCTTTGCTCACAGCGTTTTAGTCCTTCCACCGCATCTATGGCTTCTCCTCCGTTGTCGCCTCCCTCTTTGATCATCCTTGGAGAATCCCCTCCCCTACGCCGCTAGCCGTAGTTTCTTCGGGGAGGATCATCGTCTCCTCCGATGAGGAGGACGAGATTGATTGGGAGACTATTGAGAAGAATATTTGGCCAGAAGAGGAGGACGAAGTCACCAGCAAGCTGAGGGTCGTCGCCGAAGGAGACGATGCCACCGTTGCTCCCTTCGTGAGAGCAGATGCCGCTGCCGACACACGAGGAGAAGAAGGTGAAGCCGCCGGCACCGAGGAAGGTGGTGAAGCTCGAGAGAGCTTCATCGGCCCGGTGCTTGCTCGCCCTCCAAGCCATCGCGGTGCTCAGAGGTCTCTGTTCCCATCAACTGGCGGCCGGGTCTTCGCATCTTCCTCTGGTCCGCACAGAGGACGCAAGCCCATCTCGGGGACCATCCTTTTCTGGTCCCCGTGGATGGAGGGGCAGCGGCGCGATGCCTCCGAGGGTAAGTAGTAATAGTGTACCTGTCTTAAGATGTAATAGGATAGCTTTTGTTAGTATAATATAGTAGAACTTACGCTTACCTGAATACCTATCGCAATGCAATGTCTTCTTCATTCACGTATGAAATTTTCTCAACTGATCGATATTCCATGAGTTTTCAATATAGCACCTTTCGATGTCGATAGCCGTATAGATCCTGGTCGAGTCACTTCGATCACCACATAGGGACCTTCCCACTTAAGTGATAACTTATTGTGATTATCTTGCTTTTGCACCTTTCGTAGTACTAAGTCTCCAGCGGCGAGCGCTCTATCCTTGATTTTTTGGCCATGATATCTATGTAAGGCTTTTTGATACTTAGCCGCTCGAATGGATGCTGGATCTCTGAACTCCGCGTGTAGATTTACATCATCTGCTCGCGCCTACTCTTATTTCTCTTCCAAGTAGTTATCCAATCGAGGTGACTTGAACGTTAACTTAGTTGAAATCACGGCTTCTGCTCCGTAGACCAAGAAAAACGGCGTTTCACCAGTGGCTCGACTAGTCGAAGTACGAACAACCCATAGCACCAAGGGGATTTCCTTTGCCCACCGAGTCGAGTAAGCCTTAAGCCAATCGAACACGCGGGTCTTGATCCCCTGCAAGATTAAGCCATTTGCTCGTTCGACCTGACCGTTACTTTGAGGATGAGTCACGAAGGCGAAGCAGAGTTTGATACCCAATTCTTCGCAAAAGACTATGAAAGCATTGCTTTTGAACTGGCTACAATTGTTTGTGATTACTCGATTAGGGATGCCAAATCGAGTAATAATGCTCCTCATGAATTTCTTAGCTGCTTCTAAGGTGATGTTCCTGACGGGTTCGGTCTCGATCCACTTAATGAACGTGTCGATAGCCATGAACAGAAACTTGTAACCTCCTTGGGCTCTTGAAAACGGTCCCAAGATGTCCAATCCCTAGACGGAGAAGGGCCAAAACAGAGGAATGTTTTGGAGTGCTTGGGCTGGTCCAGTGGTTTGCTTGCCGTAGAATTGGCAGCTCTCGCACTTTTTCACTAGCTCGCAAGCATCCTAGAGGGCAGTCGGCCAATAGAACCCTTGTCGAAAAACTTTCCCGACCAAGGTGCGATAGGACGCATGGTTCCTGCAGATGCCTTCATGGACATCGAGCAATATTTTATTGCCCTCTTCCTGAGTGATGCACTTCATCAAGATTATGTTACTGCCCTTTCGATAGAGCTTGCCATCTACCAATGCGTATAGCTTTGACTTACGTGCAATTTTCTCTGCTACGGCATCATCATCAGGGAGTTCTCGACCTTCGAGATAGGCTTGGAATGGAGTCATCCAAGTTGGCTCGCGTTCAAGTAGTCTGACTTCGCTTTTCGCGATTTACGCCTGTTGACTCGACCAGTGGCGATCGAGTTGGGTAGCATCGCTTCTGTCACGAGGAAGCAGCGGTTTAAGTAGTTTCTCGACGAAGACTCCTGCAGGCGTGGGTGAACAAGACGAAGCGAGCCTGGCAAGTTCGTCGGCTACGAAATTGTCACATCGCCTGATATGCCTTACCTTAGGCCCTTGAACTTGTGCTCCAACTTGCGAACCTCGTTCAGATACGCCGCCATGTTGTCGTTCGAGCACTAGTACTCCTTCTGCACTTGGCTTACAACGAGCTGTGAGTCCCCTTTCACGAGTAGTCGTCTGATGCCTAGTGATGAGGCTATGCGGAGTCCGTTGACCAGTCCCTCGTATTCTGCAACATTGTTTGAAGCTTGAAAATCGAGTTGGATAACTTATTTTAAATCCTCACTTGTCGGGAATTTGAGCTTGATGCCAACCTCCGAGCCTTGAAGTGTGAGCAACCCATCGAAGAACATAGCCCAATGGTCATCGATCGCCTTGCACTCCTTTTCTTCGACATGTGTCCATTCTGCGATGAAGTCTGCCAACGTGCTTGACTTGATGCTGGTACGTGGTGTGAAGTCGACTTCGAACTCGTTGAGTGTGACCGCCCATTGCGCAATTTGACTGCTGCTTCTCAGTTACGTAGCACCTCCTTGAGCGGATATGTTGTCATCACCATAATTTTGCGCGCTTGGAAGTAATGTCGAAACTTTCGGGAAGTCATCAAGACGACGTACAACATTTTCTGTATCTACGGGTATCGCAACTTAGCGTCGTGCAAGACTTCGCTTACGTAGTAGACATGTTTCTGGACTTTAGTCTTTTTATCGGGGCAATCCCGTTCGACCACCAGCACCGCGCTTACTACTTGAGGGGTAGCTGCAATGTACAAAAAGAGCTCCTCTTTTTTATTAGGTGAGGTTAAGACTGATGGAGATGATAAGTACCTTTTTAGATCTCGAAAAGCCTCTTCTGCCTCCTTGGTCCACTCGAAGTTGTCCTACTTCTTAAGCAATTTGAAGAAAGGCAGTCCTTGTTCACCCATCCGAGAGATGAATCGGCTAAGGGCAGCGATATAGCCCGTAAGATTTTGCACCTCCCTTAAAGTCTGCGGAGAACGCATCTGATCGACAGCCTCAATTTTGGGCGGGTTAGCCTCGATGCCTCGACTGGACACCAGGAACCCAAGAAGCTTGCCGGACGGGACGCCGAACGTGCACTTTTCAGGGTTAAGTATCACTCGATACTTCCTGAGGTTGTCGAACGTCTCCTCGAGGTCGCCGATGAAGGTGCTTCCTGTTTTCGACTTGACTACGATATCATCAACATACGCTTCAACATTGCGCCCAATTTGGGACTTCAAACAATTTTTGATACAGCGTTGATACGTAGCACCAGCATACTTTAAACCAAATGGCATCTTAATATAACAGAATATACCGAAGGGAGTAATAAAAGCAGTTTTTTTCTCATCCTCTGCTGACATGCTAATTTGGTGATACCCCGAGTAGATATTTAGAAAACTTAGCAGTTGATAGCCCGCAGTTGAATCCACAATTTGGTCGATGTGGGGGAGAGAAAAAGGGTCCTTAGGACAAGCCTTGTTGAGGTCGGTGTAGTCGATGCACATTCTCCACTTGCCATTGGGTTTCTTGACGAGGATCGGGTTCACCAGCCATGTCGGATGGCGAACCTCTCGAATGAAGCCAACCTTCAGAAGTTTGCCGACCTCCTCTTCTATGGCTTGCTTCCTGTCTTCTGCAAATCTTCGCTGCTTCTGCACTACGGGCTTGGCGCTAGGCTCCACAGCTAGTCGATGCTCGATCACCTCTCTGGAGACTCCGGGCATATCTGACGGTTTCCATGCAAACACATCGCGGTTTGGCCAAAGAAAGGTGATGAGCTCGATTTCCTATTTGGGGTCAAGGTTGGCACCTACCTTGATCATCGTGGAGGGCTCTGACGGGTCGATGGGCACCATCTTAACGCCTCCGTCGGTCTGCTCGCCCTTCTTGCCATCGTTGACTAAGTCTTTGGCGACACTGTTGGACGTAGAAGACTCATTGACGCCCTTGGATTTCTGGCGCTTACCTTCCTCATCATCGGCGCTGGCTGCTGACCCACATAGATGCTCTGCCATCTCCAGGCTTTTCTTGTCGCACCTGACTGCAGCACGCTGGTCTCCTTTGATTGTGAGGACTCCTTTTGGCACAGGGATCTTGACGATCTGGTACGTATAGTGTACCACGGCCATGAACTTAGCGAGCATGGGGCGGCCTAAGATCACGTTGTAGGCAGTCTCAAAATCTACCACATCGAAGAGGATTCTCTCGGTGCGGAAATTGTGTGGCTTGCCGAACGTGAATGACAGCTCGATCTGCCCAAGCGGTATAGAGGATGATCGTGGGGTTATGCCGTGGAATGGCTCTGCTCCATCCCTGATTTTCGCCCAAGATATCCCCATATTATCCAGGGTCTTGGCAAAGATAAGGTTCAGTGAGCTACCCCCATCAATCAAGGTTTGCGCGACCTTAATATTGATAATGGTAGGCTCGACTACTACAGGGTATCGACCCGAATGTGGGACCACGGCTGAGTGATCCAATTGGTCGAAGGTATCGGTACTTCTGACCACTTGAGGAATCAGCGGTCAGATCACGTCGGTGATCTGTGGCGTTTGGCACAACAGTGTTTGCAGCCTCCCAGACTATAGTCATCATTCTTTGCAGGAGCTTGAAGCGTGTAGAAATTTTGGGTCCCTCGCCTCCCGATTATGCGCTCCTAAGTTCTTTCCTTGAGAATGTTCGCGGTAACCCGTGGTTGGCTCCAGCATGAATACGCATCGATCCATTTGACTGTTGCCCTGACTACTGCAAGTGTCACTTTCGGTCTCGCTCTCTGTGTCGAAGTACCTCAAGATGCTAGGCTTTGTCAGGTCAAAGTCGATGTAACCCACTTATCGGCATGGATCCTGGGAGCGGGATTCGATGAATCCGACGAATAGCAGATTTTCGCTCAGCCCCCATCGATAAAGCATCGCTCCAAAAGAAATCTCAGATCCAAGTGGAGGTGCTTGGTAGATGGCGGCGACCGAGCGGCCACCGGAATACCGGTGTGAGATAGCGCTGAAGACAAGCTTGTCCTACAAAAAATAGCTGAAGGCCCCTACCTAGCGCGCCAACTGTCGAAATTTCGAGAGCGACAATAAAATTTATATTTCGGGCACCTTCGGGTGTGCAGAATCAAGCACAAAATCAAGGACAATAGATGTAGACAAGTTCGGGCTCCCTAGCGGAGTAATACCCTACTCCTGTATGGATGATGTATGGAGTTGATGAACAAAGTACATAGGAATGTGTCTAGCCCTAGTTACAGGATTGCACCTAGGCTAAGGCTATGCTATGCTAGAGATCGATGAAACAGGCTTCGTCGGCTCTTAGGCTCTCTTTGCTAAAAGGCTTCTTGCTTGATGGCTAATTGCTTCAGAATCATTCTTGCTTTGTCTCTGATCTGAAAAGCTCTCCCCTTGAGGACCCCTACCCCCATCCTTATATAGTCAGGGTAGCCCAACCTCAAGTCGAGTCATAGTCGGTTTGGAGTACCAGATCGTAGCCAATATGGAGTCCATCATCGCGTGATCTTCGCAGCGTATCCAAACTTCCCTGAATATCAGGCGTACTCGAGTTGGTTTCCTCGTAGCAGGAACACGATCGAGTCCTTCCTAATATGGAGTTATCCTTTCCGCGCATATCTTATCCCTCAAAATTGGGCCCGTGATATCCGGAATCTCTGCATGTCGTTAATATCATTCACGTATCTTCTGTGGACACATATCCCATATTTAGATATTCGACAAACAGAGCTATCCGAACATGAAGGCGTTAAAAGTATCCGATCAGAAATAACAAGACGTGACCACCAAGGGCTTGTTGGCCTTTGGATCGTCTAGAGACAGAGGGAGGCACTTTTCTATCCCCATCCTTTCCCATATTGGCCTCTTTTGGGCTGCTATTCGATTGTACCAATTCCTCCAACCATTCAGTGCTATCGATCAAGCTCTGAATCTCTTACTCAATCCCTCTATATTATACTGAGGAGCCGACAGAGGAAGACGAGAGATTTTTTGTTCTATAATGACCGATGGGTTAAGATTGCCTAGCGGTCCTAAGTAATACTGATCATTACTGTCGGGAAGGGGATGAGTACCTGGCTAGGATCCATTGAGCTGATGTAAAAGATGCGCAAGTTGATGAAGGATGATGAGCAAGAGTTTGGGGTCTGAGAAATGAAGATGAAGCCGATGGCAAGAGGTCTGAGAGCTCGAGTGCATGAAAATAACAGGTGAATGGACCTCATATTTATTTGTAGTTAAAAAAAGAGAAAAGGTGGGAGGCATTTTTCGCGGTTTGTGAGCTGTTAATGTTGAAGATACACGTCTCAAGATTTTATGGTACAATAAATGGAGCAGTTACCAACAACGATGTTTGGGATATTATGTCAAGCCGATCAATGTTAAAGCCGATGTAGAAGATTTTTGGAAGAAAACATGTTATCTCACAAAAACTAGGAGCATATGTTATCACCCAAGTTTGGCAATGCGAGATCAATTTGTCAGACTAAGGATAAAAATGGATACATCTGGCCGATATCGGTTAAAAGGGAAAAGTGAAGTTGAAGATAGAATTATGATCTATGTTGATTCAAAGATGGAAACTTATCTCTATAAAGGCCGATACGGATTACGGCTGACAGCACATTGGAGAAGGATACGATCGGCTTATGCACTATAAAAAGGGATCAAGGGCAAACAGGAAGACAACAACCAATCAATCAAACAACTCGCATCTACTTTTATCTACTTTTTCCTATCAATTAGGAGTAGTCTTGTAATTTAAATCTCTTGTAATTCGTCGTTGATCAATAAAGTTGCACATCTCCGATTGTTGATTTTTCTCTGATTACGCCAGGTTTTCTTTTCTCTAATCTTATTGTGCATTGCCTTTTTCGGAAAAATCTACCTTTATCAACCATCTAATCAGCCCTAACATGTTGTTTAGACTTACCATTACCTTTGATTTATCAGCTTTGTATAGTTGTTTAGATCCTCGCCGATGATCACATTAGATCGGCTTTGAGCGTATTTTCCATCTATCTTGCCGATTGCAGAATCAAATTGGCTGGCATGCCTTGAACCTCTTGAACATGGTGTTTGCGTGTGTTTGAGCCGATGAATCCGTCGTAATATTTTTCAGCGTCAATAAGTTGTTATATGAGAAAAAAATTTATCAACACAACTCCAAACATATTTAATATATGTCTTATATTACAAAGCTCGTTATATAGATCATAACATTTCAAACGAAATGCAAATTAGCCATTCAGTTGAAAAAATAGGATCATTTAAAGAAAAAACGATGTAAATGAAAAAACGATGGACATGTACAAACTAACAAAAGAATCATATGTCCCTCGTCGGCTCGTTGCACCCCCACATTTGTCAACATGTGCGATTACATCATGCTTAGCTGAGTTAGCTCTACCCTTAACTAAAATGTAACACCCCAATTTTTGCCTTAAGTGTTATTTTATTATCATTTGTGCAATGTGTGATTTATTTGGATTTTTAGGTTTATTGCAATTTATTTTGAAAATTAAGTATGTAGCCTCTTTGAGAAAACTATTTAATTGTTTGCAAAGTTAAAATAAAGTTATGCCCAAAATATTTTATTTGAGCTCGAATGTCTCAAAGTATTTATGAGATTTTTACGGGATTTTCTTGATATTTTAATTGCCTTAAATGAATTAATCTAATTTCGGGAATTATTTTAAATCAAAAAGCTTTAGAAAATTCGGTGAAGCGATCTTGGACGAAGCCCGACCTTGTGTCTTTGATCCATCATTGTGCGGCCCGGTCGGCCGTATTCCCTGCATTGGTACGCCGACCTTTGAATCTTCATCGCACGGTCTTCATCAAGCCGCGTCATCAGCGCTGCGTCAGCCGTTGGATCGCGAAGGAGCGCTCGAGATTTGAAGATGAAGTCGGGAATCCCTAGCGCCTGCGAACCGTTGGATCAAGATCGTGCGGTTGAGATCGTGTTGCGTTATTTTAGGTAGGATCCGATCGCATCCGTTGATTTTGGAAAGAGCGGATAGGATCGTATCGTTTCGGAAGTGATCGCAGCTGTTCATCGCATATCGGACAATCCTCGCTCTTCGTCTCCGATTCGGTTTCCGAATTCGCCGCCGACTTGCCGTCGCCGCCTAGTGACTTAGCGTTTCCATTTTGCGCGCATGCCGAGGCTATTTAAGGCGCGGACTGCACCCCGAGGTTTGCCATCTCCAAGCGCAACCGTAGCCCTAGCCGCCGTCACCCGTGTTCTAGAGCTCGCCGTAGTTCCGAAGGTGCCGCCGGTGGTTTTCTTCGTTTTCCGACGCTGTCGAGCCGCCTTCCGCCGCACCGGTTCCAGATTGGAACTCGTCGCGTCAAGCTGCGTCGGAGCTGCCACTTCTTCGTCGCCAGAGTCGCCTGGATCGTCGTCGGGCTCGTCTTCTTCCTCCGCTCCGGTGAAGCTATGCCGCCGCGCCGACATCTTCGCTCGGAGCTTCATCGACCGTCGGATCTTCGTCGAACCGCTGCGATCGTGCCACGTCTCCATCGGCATCAATAAACGCCTCGGGTAAGGGTAGCCGTCCGATCCGAGATGAGCGGTAGAGATCACGCCACGTCTCGGTAAGCATGGTAAGGTGCTCGGGTATCTGTAGCCGTTTGATCTAGATCTGACCGTCGAGTCAATGTCGCGTGGGCACAGATCGGTGGCCGTCGGATCGTCGCACGGATGCGTGACGCGTGTCGGTGCGGAAACCGAAGCGTCATGCGTCGGGTTCACGGTGGACCGAGGAGGTTCGTGGACCGGTGCGTGTGCCGAGACGACGTGTCGGCCAATTATTGGTCCACGTGTCGCTTGCGCAATAAAACGAGTTTTCTGTATAAAAATAATTCGGGAAAATCGGAAATTCTAATTTCTGTATTTTTAGTATTTATTCAAACTTCAAAAGGCCATATCTTTTGCATTTTAACTCGGATTTGAGTGATTCAAATTTGTAAAAAATTTTAAAATCAAGATCTATTTATTGGTTAATTTTATTTTATTTTTGTAGTTTGTTTGCTCTCTGTTTTGGTGTTTATTTGCTATTTTGGCATCATTTCGCGTAGACGTTGAACTGCTCGGTGATCCGGAGGAAGATTCGTCGCTTCAAGACCCAAGCTCAGAGCAAGATCAGCACCTACTCCAAGGCAAGTTGTGCTTTGACCATGTTGCACCTGATTTCACAAAATTTCTATTTTGTCTCTTAAATTTATGCATGATATTTTATGTGGATAAATGATTTCAATTAATCTAGAAATAGATAACATGCCTATTTGCATTAAGACCACCTTGTCAATTATATGCCATGATCTTGTTGTTACCCTAGGATGGCCAGTTAATAGTTGGTAAATATTGATAATCAACATGGGCTAGTTAGACTGTCATAGATTGCTTAGCCATGCAACATCATCACATGTGTCCGAATGTTGCTACTTAATCTTGACTAATGGAATATGGAACAATGTTTATGAATTGGTGTGTCATGTGTTGTCACACAGTGATATTAAGTTGTCGTGGCGAGGAGGTCACACAACTAGATTGAAATGTTGGTGGCACGTGGTGCTTGGTAATCAAGCGGGGTGGTAATGATTTAGATTGGGGCAAGTGGCAAGGGCGGTGTGCCAAGGTGGGTCGAGATTGGCAGAGGTATGTGGAAGTCTTGCCTTAATCACTTTAAGGACTTAACCTTGCAAGCCTTTGACACGAGTCTTTCTTGCAACCACATGTCCGGATTGGGACAGACCTATCTGAATAATTTGTGAAGCCTAGATTTGATCTTGTCATGGTGAATAGTGAGTCCGGGTTTACGGTTTAACTCACATGGCGCAAGAGGGGCCCTGTTGTGGTGGTTTAACCCTTGATGTTGAAACCTTAGCGGCGATCTTGGGTCTAGGTGTAGCATTGTAAAGGCTTTGTTACGATCACTCGCCTTGGTGGTGTTTGGTTGTATCGTGTGGGTAAAGTGCATAACATCTGCAGAGTATACAATCTATTCGAATAGCCATGCTCACGGTATTGGGCAATGCTCGGGAATTACAGTTAAGGGTTAGACTTTATTCAAATGAAAACTGGATGGGATGGCAGGATTGCCCCGGAGTAAATGGAACTTGACTTAGGATTGGAAATCTGATTTACTTGTAATACTGAATCTATTAATTACTGTTATTTGTTTTATTGTTTTTCAATCTATTTACCGTATTCTTGTTAAATGCCACTTTATTGCAAAATAGCCATATTAGCCATTTCTTTGGATTAAGCCAAGCATATAGAATATTAGACTTGCATTGCTGTGCACAACTTGTTGAGTGCTTTATGTACTCACCCCAACAACAACAACTTTAGAAGAGGAAGAATCTACGCCTTTCATGGAGGAGGATTATGTGGATCACGAATGCTTAGGGTCCGAGCCTCGTCGGTTACTGCGGTGAATGGGAGCTGCTACGCTATTATTTTTTTTTGCTTTGCTTATTTGCTATTTCTTTTATAAGCCCTGCGAGGCAATAATCATGTATGACAACAGTTAATATTAATTACTAAGCTTATGATATATTCCGCTGTGTGTGACTGTGATAGCATCTATGTTGAGCCTGTGTGCACTAGCGTGATCCTGGACTAGTGCGTTATATACAAAGGGTCCGAATTTGCAAATTCGGGTCCCGACATAAAATCCGATGGCCCCGCGCTCGCGCGCCTCTATATATATACACACACACACACATGCGCTCGCGATGAAATTGTAAGATTGTACATAGTTTTTAACATATTTTACAAATACCTTTATATACGCATATAAATAGGGGTTTGTATAAAAAATATACATACCACCTCTCAAAAAAATATAAATACCACCTAGCTAGTTTTATATACTCGTATAGTATACATATGTCGGACCCCAGAAAAACACTTTCGAAATCCTCTATGTATAATGTACTAGTATAGGAAAAGTTAGTACACACAGTAAAGATGATACCAAAACATATCATACAAAATTTTATTCATTTAATTATTAGAGTTTTACAATATTAATAGCTTGGAGCCAAGCGAAAATAAAGCAGTGGAAAGTAAAAGTAGTATGACCTAGCAAATCTGGCACACGCAGTCGACTAGGGCTGTAGCCTAGTCATCGAGATCCTCACTGGTGTAGACGGGCTCATTAACAAAAACAACATATATAGCAAGGTGAGTACATAAAGTACTTGTAAGTCACAAATGAAATGCAATGTTTAATGCAAGGATAACAAAAGTAAGTTATAATAGGATTAGTTTGAGCATAAAGCAACATTTGAAATACAATAAGTAACTTTCAAGGCGTAATTGATATAGTAAAACTGAGTTTTAAATAAATTTCCCACACGGGATCCATCTCGGAGTTTCATCCCAATTTTTCCAGCGGAACCCCTTCCATCTACAAATCATCTTTATCAAATCACTTTTGGAAAACCAAAGTCTAATCCGCAAGGAAGGTTTGCTCGGTATGCCCATGACCACGGGCTCGGCTATTCGAAACTATAGAGGTTGTGCAACTTCACCCACAAGATATGATTATCTCCTTTTGCTAAAATACATACTTCTTTTGGTGTGCGGTAGAGAAAATCACGATAAGACCTCTATAAAACTTCATCTAATGTAGTCATTCCCGCTAAAGTTCCACCGTTGAAAGGGCTAACCACCCTAGTCAGAAGCCCCCTCTTGCACCGTGTGGCAGACTAAACATCCCCACATTCAACCAAATAGCATAACTAACAATGGAATGTCACAAATAGACAGCCAAGTATGTCTCATACCATACTTATAGAAGCACGGTTAGCCTTTGCAATCGCTTTTCATAGACCGGTCCTTAATTGACTAGTCGAGCTTTTCAACAAACCCAAAGACCACCAGACAACTATTCTCACTCAGTCTAAATCACATTTTCACTTTTGTTTTGAACAATATCACCTTGTAAAGCATTCCATGGCACACCAATACCAATAAATAATTTTCATTTCAATAGAATTCCCTGTTTGACTTAAATTCCCACAAAAGACTTACTTTCAAATCTAAGCATGTCTAAGCATTTTTCTAAGAATTTAATAATACAAGTATTCCTAAAGGTTTCGATGGTATACATATCCAAGTTCAAATGTGGTTTAAACATATTGGTCATAACTAATCATTTAAATCTGGTATTTAAATTACACTGATAAAATTATGCACGCAATAATTTAAATCAAAATATAGTTCAAAAATCTAGGATCAGCATGATCAAGAGTGTAACTCGCCTTACAAGATGCATTGGTGTTGAGATCATTGTTACTGTTAATTTTACGGCGCACTCGCAATCTAAACATTCGAAAATAGCCAAATTCAAACAAAATCCAAATAAATTAAAATAAATTACAAACTGGCATAATTAGGTAGATTAGGATTTTATATGAATTTAAAAATAAAAATGAGGTCAATCGGACTTAGAATGAAGGAGATCAGACCTTTTAAATGATGAAATTCCAAAAATTAGGCCTCTCGTCGGACTTGGAGAATAAAGTGTGCCGGCGGTGCTCTAGTGGGAATATCTAAAACCTGATTTTACCCATGGTAGATGTCACTTATAGGAAGCTTCAGCAAACATTTGAGGTCGAATGGAGGTCAGGAGTTGTCAGGAGAGCTCGCCGAAAGTTCACCGGATTTCGGGAAGAAAGGCTTCTAAGGGAGATCCGGAGGTCGGATTGTAAAAACTCAAATTATGTTGTGTGGGGAATGAGAATAGGAAGCTGTGATTCAATTTATAGCGTAATCAGAGTATAGAATCGGTGGGAATCGCTGGCCGGAATAATGGCCAGAATAGTGACGGGTTCGGCAGAATTAATTCAGTTTGAAACGGGTGGAATTTTAATGCGGGTCGGACGGTTTGGGTCCACTGTAGCCGATAGGTGGGGCTAAGGGAAGCGGATCGGGTCGGGTGAATTTGAACAGTTCACGACTTAGTTAATTTCCTAAAGCAGTTATTTCTCTACTTGAAATTAAGAGAAATATCAGATTAAATCCGAACAAATATCAAATAAATTCTAATAAATACACGAATTTGAATAGATATCGACCACAACAATTAAAGTACAAATAAAATATTAAAAAATAATATTATGTCATTATTTTTACACAGAAATTAATTTTCAAATTTTGAAAAAAATTATCAAGGAAAAAATAGAATAGCCTTAAAAATTCTAGAAACATTTAGAGAGTTGAAATAGGGCATTTTGAGCTTACAAAAAATATTTCTAATATGTTAATATACTTTTTTTTATTTTAAATATTTGATAAAATCTAAAAAGGCCATTTATAAAATAGAAAATTGAGTTAAAAAATTTACAAAAAATTCACAAAAATTCCTTAACTCATTCTGAACTTAAAAAAATTATTTTCATTTTCATTGTCATTTTGAATTTTATTTTTATTATTACACAGAAATTACTTTCTTTTAAAAAATGTAAATGCCTTTTTAAAACCAGAAAATTCATAGAAAATACTAGAAATTCTGAAATATTTTTTAAAAATCTGGAAAATTGAATTATTTCTGGAAATTATCAAAGGCCAATAAAATAGTATTTTAAATTTATTCATTATTATTATTTTAAAACTAAAAATTTCTAAGATGCTCCGAAGTACATACCCTTTGTTGCACGAGATACTCTCTATATTGTGAGATACGTCATAGGGAGTAACTACTCCCGAGAATAGAAAAGAGGTTTATATATATATATAGCCTTTTTCTATACACCCGGGAGTACATACTCCCCCCCCCACCAATATATCACTTAAACAAATGTATTATACTCGTTTATCAGTTTCGGTATACTTCAATATTAATTCTAAAATATTCTAATGCGACATGGTTGAAGGAATTTCACCGTAGCCCTTTTTTTGCGATATAGCCTTTCCCACTTGTAAGATGAGTATATACACAAATTATGCTATAAAAGTGGACCATGACAAAAAAAATTATGGAACTCACTTTAGAGTATCTTATAATCAGTATTAGAGTATGTTCAAAAGGATAAAAATGTAAAACAATATCATTTAAGCAGCATGCTTAGGTGGGATATTGAACCATTTACATATATATACATATGTATGTATATATACATATGTATGTATATATACATATGTATATACATGTATATGTATATATACACATATGTAATATATGTATGTATATACAGTATAGGAAAATGATTCCATACTCACAGGTATGCGTACTCCCACCACGGTATACCATTTAAATGATGTTGTTATACCTTTTTATCCTTTTGAGTATACTCTAATCTGATTATAAGATACCCCAAAGTGAGTTCCATGAAAATTTTATTAAAGTCCACCTTTATAGCATAATTTGTTTATATATTCCTTTTACATATGGAAAAGGGTATGTAGCAAAAAAATAAGGACTCAGATGAAATTTTTTCAACCATATCGTATTGGAGTATCTTAGAATTATTATTGAGTATACCAAAGTGATAAAAAGTATAAAGCATTCATTTAAGTGGTATATTAGAGGTGGGAGTATGTACTCCTGGGAGGACGGAAAAGGCTTCCTATCTTTATATATGTATATATATATATGCATATGTATATGTACATGAGGCACCATGATCTAAAATGTGTATTATTCTCTATGTATTTGCATGTGAATTTTTATGAAATTTTTAGGATATTGAGTTTAACCAGTTTACTAACTAGTTCAAACAAGTTTGAATTGAAATTCAAACTAGAGTTTGCCTTTTTATGATAGTTTGATTGTAGGTATGTGCTGATTTTATATATAAATCAGTAAAGCATGTGATCTAAATTCGCTCAAATCTTTAAATTGAATATATTTTCTAAAAGGTATGTGTTTCATTTCAATTATTATATATGGGTATATACTCAAACTGAAAGTTTCAAATAATATACGAATATATATATGTATGTATGTATGTATGTATGTATGTATGTATGTATGTATATATATATATATATATATATATATATATATATATATATATATATATATATATATATATATGTATGTATGTATGTATAGGAAGCTAGAAATGGGGCCATTGTGCCTAGGCACCATGATTTCAAATGCGTGAATTCATGCCATATTTGAGTATATTTTTCAAAAATTTTAGTTTTAGGGCTTATACCCATCTATAACAATTCAAATGAAACACATACCTTTTAAAAAATATACTCGAATTCAAAGATTTTGAATGAGTTTGGATCACATTCTTTGCTGGAAATATATATAAAATCAACATATACCTACAACCAAACTATCATCAAAAAGGGAAACTCTAGTTTGAATTTTAGTTCAAACTTTTTTGAACTAGTTAGTAAACTAGTTAAACTCAGCATCCTAAAACTTTCAAAAAATATCGTATGAAAATACATAAGGGAAATACCCGTTTTGGATCATGGAGCTCGGGAACCATAGTGCCCCAAGTAATTATACTATATGTATATATGTACATATACATATATACGTATACATATACACGTATATATGTATGTGTATATATATACGTGTATATATATGTACGTATATGTATGTATATATACGTGTGTATATATATATACGTATATGTATGTATATATATATATATGTATACATATATGTATGTACGTATATGTATGTATATATGTATATTTATATGTATGTACGTGCATATACGTGTGTATATATATATATATCTATATATGTAGGTATATATGTATGCATGTATCGTACATACATACATGCATACATATACTACATGTACATATATACGTATATACGCGCGCAATTCATACAGTTACGTTGCTAGCTGTTCGTACGTGGCATCGCTGTCCGGCGCCGGATAAGCATGCGCTGCCATATACGCGCCGGGCGCGTGCAGCCGCGCTGCAATTGCGACGCGCACGACGGAGTACGATCGGAATCAATGCCCCAACTGATCGCTGTCCTGCCGATGCCCGCGTGCCCCAGCCGCACACTGTGGCCGGAGAACTAGAACCATCTCAAGTTTCGGCCAAAACCACTGGCTCCCTTGTATGCCATCGGAAACACCGGCCGGCCGTCCCGCCCCCCGGAAACGTGCTCGCGATCTGTATGCATGCACCGTCCAATACGTATAAAAAGTACAGTAAAGTTAGTTAAGTTGCTTATGTTGTTCATGTGCTTGCCACATAAAGTACAGTAAAGTCAGTTAATTCCGTTCAGATTATTTGGAACGTGTCACCTATGTCAAGCAAGGCAAGAGCCAGGATTCATTTAAGAGGGGGCTAAACACAAGTACATATATTAAATATAAAAACTACCAAGCCGACATATTATAGTTAAAATTTAAATGCATGTAATATGGTATTAGTATGTAAATATGCAAGGGAAAAAAATTACTTTTCATTGTCACCGTCTGAAAGAAGAGATTTGGCAAATAAAATTTGCAGACTGCTGACTGCTGTTGCGTGTTCCGCCTTTGGATTCGTCGTAGTGGGTCAAGGGTTTCTCGTCGTGGGCCAAAGGAGCTAGAGCCCCACCAAGCCCCCCTTGGCTCTGCCTCTGATATAAAGCCTTTTCATTTCGATGCACATGACTGGTCTGTCTCGTAGTACTATGTACTAGGTGGATAACAAACCACCTCGGCTCGATTATACTCGTTAAGATAAAGGGCTAACTCAACTCAGCTCGATATTTTAACAAGTTTAAACCTTCGCTCTGCTCGACTCGTTAAAATCTTGAGTTGGTATATTAAGCTCGTTACAAATGTGAGCACCAGAGTATGCATTAGAAAATTTTGAAGACCTAAATATAACTAACACTTCTATAACACATATTTCATTCATGTATACAGAATTTTTAACCTACATGCATACATAAATTATCACCAAAAACCTTAATATTCAAAGTAAGTAATGAAGTCATCTAACTGCATGATGCTAATAGATCCAAATAAAATAACTGACCTGTAACAGCATAAAGCGTAAAGGCTGTCGGGGAACATGCTTCATTCTGTAACCCGAAAACTTGAAAGTTCAAATACACAGGTGTAAGCATACAATGTACAAAAAGGCTTGCTCAATTACAGCCTCTATCGATGTAAGTAGATGTTTCTACAAACACTCTTTAGAGCAATCTTCCATTAACACACTCCATTAACAGCCAACACATTTGTAGCTACAGCATCCCCACATAGACAGATTGAACAGCTTGTGCATCTAAACCACATATCAGCAGTCAAACGTGATATCTTGGATATCCAATAATATTTAGGATGATTTCAATCACTGTTTGAGGTTGACAATACAGAAATTGAGCATAGTGGTTGGACACCTACTTTGAAAATGGACTGTGCTAAGGCTAATTCTTGCATTTTTTATCAGTTCATACTCCATACTCAATTATGTGATAATATCTGCGTTCATACTCCATACTATCAGTTCATACTCCATACTATGTACTATCAGTTCATATTCGTACCACTATCAGTTCATACTTCATACTCCATACTCCATACTCACCGATGTGGGAGCAAATGAGGGAGCAAGGGGAAGCAGTAGTGGACCGAATCGTGGAGGCTTTCTACGGTTTGCAGCCGCTGTCAATGTGGAGCGGCGAGATCGAACCACAAGACCGCCCAGCCTCACTGCCTTGTTCTTCAACTCCATGCTCGGTTGATTTTCCATGCATGGCCGATCGGAGAAGCAGACGGGTTGGGCTGGATCGGAGGGTCGGACGGCCGAAGCTCAAAGGGGAGGGCTGTAGGGGAGGCTAGGTGGAGCGGTGGAGGACTGGATCTGGATGGCTGACCGCAGGCCAGAGGGGAGACGAGTGGACAATGGAGTACTGAATCATTTGACTCGAGTGAGGTGAAAGGCGGAGGAGTAACGAATTATCAAGCCAAACGAGTTACTCGCTAACTCGCTTATTAAACTCATTTTCTTAACAAATTCATATCTCAGCTCAGCTCAACTCGTTAAGGGACGAGTTCGAGCTGAGTTGAGCCGAGTTTTTGACCTCTCATTTAGCTCACGAGTTTTGAGTTATTTTTTTCACCCCTAATACGTACTAACAAGTAGCGGAGCTTCAACAGAAAATTGTTATTTTAGATTGTGTATTAGCCATTTGTTAGAAAAGGAGAATAGTGCCTATATAGATGGGCCAGGACCCACTCTGGCCTCCATAAGATCCGCCATTGGGACTACTGACGTGTTAAACCAGCGGTTAGCTGATTGATTAGCGTGCAGTTCAATCTTTATTACACACTCCTATCACATATAATTGTTATTTTAGATATATGTATAGTTACACTTTCAAAATTCTGACTGTTAATATATTTTTAAATATTTAAATTGCATTCGTTAAAATCATATATATTTATCTTGAAAAATGTTTTTATAATATTATAATTTTATTTGATTTTATAAATATATTATAATATAAATTAGTAATTAAAAGTGTATTTTACAGACTATGTCAATGTCCAAAATTACAGCTATTTGTGACTCAACCAGCCAAGAGACGTGGGCACTATTTCAAATACTGTACAGCTTTGACGTGTTTATGAGCATGCGATCACATCAATCGCCTTTTAATAAAGAGAAATTTTAAGATGCATTATACTGGTAGTATATAGTGGGTAATAGCAATCATATCCATCCGTTGATTTTTAAGAATATTTCTACTAACTACCCCAGGAAGTATGATAAATTCTAACTAATATAATCCATTGCATAAAAAAATAAATAGTTTATATTTAATTTAGTATACAATAAGATAGCTCTTTAAATCTTTAATAGCAGGTTTGCTCGACTAGATGAACAAGCAGGCTTTACTATTCCTTCTTTAATTTGCCTGACTACTAATCAGTGCCTAGCTAGCTAGCTAGCTACTCTGTTGTCAAAGAGAGACACGCTGCAATTTGTACCTTTCTTTAATTTGGCAGGCTGTCATGTGCTCGTGGGATGTATAGTACACGTACGGTACTCGTAGACGCATGGAATTGAATGGAAAAGTTGCGTGCTGATCAAGAGGACCATATATATGTACGCGTGTTGAATCATCCCAGTACGTGCGACTTGCAACTTATCAACTCTACATCAAACAAAATACTAGTACTACTAGCTATACGTAAGTTTATAGAACTTTCGGAGAAAATTCTTCAGTCCTTGAAAACTTAATTTACGTGCAAATTAAACCATTCATAAATAAAAGGATTCTATTGATAGCATTTGTTGGCAACGAAAAGGATCGAACTGAACTGGCCGGCTGGCGCTGACAAAAGCAAGGTTGTCCTGTTATTACACATGCCATCCGTTATCCACCCACTATTATAAAAGGACTCATATTAGACTTGTGGAGTTTCACCCGTACCTGTGCCGACGCCACCACACTTGTGCCTCTGACCCCGCGCCCGGCGACCAAATCCTAGGTGCTCTGTCGGCACGCGCTTCCTCCTCCCCTCTCCGTCGGCAGCGGCTACCTCATCTCCTTGGTGTGCTCCCCCCTTGGACATCACTTGAGGTCTCCACATCAGTTACTCTTATGTTTCTATGGTAGCTTTCCTCTCCCGCATCTGCATCCACGTCATCGGATCGATCTCCATCACTTCCTTCCTCTCCCCCACCTCCATCACCGCCGTCGCCTCCAAAACCCTATCTCCAAGCCCCAGCCTCACCCCACTCCACATGATCATCTGCTTCGCCGCCATGGCAGCCGCTGCGGGGGAGGAGTTCGTCAAGGGCGGTGAGTTTTCCTTGTGATTTTGGGGGGACGTTGGCTTGGATTAGAATTGTAATGATTCTAGTGAATCGGGTGGAGTTGGTTGGGTGCTTTGCGGATTAGTGTAATTCTCTCACTGATTTGAGGTGAAATTTTAGGTTTGCAAGGTGGATTTGTGTGTATTAGGGCTACTCTGTTTGGCCCTAGTTTCCCCCTCTTTTAGGTGACTTGAGACCAAAAGTTCGGCGTTTTTGGTAGCATTAGCTTATGGGCGAGTGGATTTCAATGTACTAATAACCATGCGTTGCCCTAGATTGTGCGTAAGTGAATATTTGTTCTCTGGCGAGAACTGTTTTTGGTTTCGGTATTCTGCTTGCATCGAAATGAAGTGATATCTAGGATTTCCGAGGGTTTTAGATTGTTTCACTTCTCTAAGAGTTGCAGATGTAATTTTTTTTCTCCTTGGATGCTCAATAGTATTGGTTGAATTCTAGGAATACATTGCACCTTTCCTTCCATAATCAATGTATTTTGCTATGTGTTTCTTATCTTAGAAAGTTTCTATTTTGATGATTGGCTACGATTGCTTCTGGGACAATTACAAGTATTTGGCTCACATTTAGGACTTTTCAGTGCTATGTAGTTAGAACTCATATCAATATTTTTACAGCATGAAATTGTCAGTATTGCAATCTGTGCATTTTATTCTTTGATTAGAAATGCAACAGATTTTTCCTGATGATTCATGAGCTCATTTAGATTCCACTTCAGTACATCTTATATTTGGTTTGTGAACAGGAGATGTGTACTATCAAAATGTTATTTTTGCCTTCACAGTGATGTTGCCTCTATAAAGCAATATTTGGGTGCTGACTGCTGATGACATTATGCATGCTGCATTGCTTGAAGCTAAAGGGAAATCATGGATTGAGGTCAGTATTATTCTAGGAACCAAAATTTTCTTCTTTTCTTTTTTACCAATAGTTCTATATTGTGCAAAAAAAATCAAACAATATAGGAGGGATTATTAGATGTAGACTATTACGATTGGGACCATGGACCAAGTTGAATCCTGCTTGTGGCATGTTCTTATGTTCTTTGCTTGCAACGTCAGCATGCAACTATCCTTGACTGTTCCAACTAGAACCAAACTGATGTTTATGTTTTTCTTATGTGTTATGTAGCATTGACTTCATATATTTCATCAGCTGCTCATCGAGGCCTGAAAATTGTTCATCGGTTTGAAACATTTGCTTGTTTCTGCAAGCAATTAGGTCCTTATTCTAATATTAAAGCACTTTGGAATTTTGAGAGCTGACAGAATGTGCTCAATATGTAACAACTGCAACATTTTTCTAAAGTTTTTACTATTTGATATGATCTATCATTTGGCCAAATGATTAGCCATCCTACTTTGTGGCACATACATGCATTAGTTGAATTTTCTCATGAGCAAAATGCAATTATCTTGTTTTTGATGTCATCTTCCCCTGATATTCGTTAGTTGTATACATTGATTGTTACTGACATATCACGTGTCTTGTAATAATGAAATTGGCATGTATTAGTTTCTTTGTTGTTTCATGTAATGAATAAATATGCAACTGAAAACTGCAGTGATGGTCAGTATATGTTGGCAAGGTATAATATAATTCTGGGATGATAAGTATTTTTTAGCAGTACTATGTAGCTCGTAGCTCCACTCAAGTATCTGTCCTCAATCCTCGTTGTAAAAGTATGAGTCACTTGGTGTTTAGCTTGGCCGGCTTTGTGTGAAAGATTAGTTATTAAATACTGTTGAGTACTAGTTTTCTAACTTCTCGACACATTACAGAAAAATATTCTTAGGAGAATCAATTGCCATATGCAAATAAATATATATAATAAAGAAAATAAATTTTCATGCTACCAAAAGAGGTTATATTGAACACTCTATGAATCATTCAGATTACAAATAGAGTGATTGCTCAAGGATTTAGGCTTAGAAACTGATGTGTCTACTCATCACAGACACTTGTAGTTTAGAACCATCTGTGATGTATCTTTTTACATACGGTTTTTGAACCATCTGTGATGTGCACTTACATCACTGGCACATTGTTACAGACGGTTCGGAAAACCGTCTGTGACGACGATTCCGAACTGTCTATGATGTTTTTTTGTATAAAGGTCTCGATCACTACTACACATTATAACATCACAGACGGTTCGGAATCATCATCACAGATGGTTTTCCGAACTGTTTGTAACCATGTGTCAGTGATGTAAGTGCACATCACAGATGGTTCAAAAACCGTCTGTAAAAAGATACGTCATAGACTCATCACAGACACTTCTAGTTTCTTGTACCATATGCAGGAGGCCGGCAATCTTCATAAAGGAATACATCGAGGTTTCATGAAGGAATATCATCACAGATGGTGGTGGCAAAAGGAAGTAGAAGAGTTAAATTAAATAACCGAATGAAATATGCCACCTAGCACACTAACACCACCAAAATGCTGAGTGACACACCTAGCATATAAACTTAATGCTAGATTTTGTACTCACTAACTTATTCATGTCCTTCCTTGATTCTTCATTTCATCACTAACTTATTCATGGCACCCAATGTATCATCATTCCATTCCCTAGCTAACAATATAATAGAAACTTATACATCAATTATACTGAAATCACCAATGCTCCTATCCAATGTCAGGTAAATTGACACCCCAAACTGTGTGAGGCTTGGAAGAACAAAATATACTTCTAGATTTTTCATTGTTAGTGATGCAAAAACAGCAAGGAATTATTAAAAACGATAACAAAACTAAATCAAACATCATCTGCTCATGCCCAATGTGAAAATGTGACATGCCCAATGTGAAAATGTGAGGGAAGTCAGGGAACTAACCAGTGATATCCAAATGTACTTGTAAGCAACATTAGGTAGCTAGAAAAGGTGAAAAGAAGACAAAAAAAGAAATCGGTGGATACCTTTTGTGAGGATATCAACTTGTGAGGGCGTTCGTGAACCTATAAGGAGATATGGGTAAACAAGAACAAAATCATATGAGGCATTTAAATATCTAATCTGATGAGGACATCCATTCCTTGGATACACGCACTACACTCGATGTTCCTCATATTTCACCACTTCAAGGTCCAATGACTCGAGCTCATACTCATCAATTAAATCATAAGGTGAGCTCGTTCCTCACTGTTCATAATTATTTTAATAGGGATGGTATGCTACCTAATGGACATCATGATTTGTTGTTACTTAGGAATATTGGTGAAGATGCCATGCCAAGTCTCCATCATCAACTCGGAGAGCAAGATAATTCGGGCTGCAATTCGAGTTGGAGTCAGCCTGATAGCCTTGGATTCAAACGGCCATAACTTTCTCATATGGCGTCAATCGGAGGTGTTAACTACTATATTGAAAGGTTATTTCATGATCTTTCCAATGGATCTAACCTCACCTCCAAATTGTATCGGGAAGGCTTCCAAATAGTCGTAACAAGTGGCTGCTATTTTCTAGACAGTGTTGTGCCACCTTTTCTTTGGGCCACGGGCCTTGTATCTTGACAGAGGGTCTAAGGCCAGGTTGTGGATGTGGGAGGCAACCCTAGCACGCCCCCTCCCTGGCCGCGGCTGCACTCTCCCTTTCCACATCATTAAAACAAGCCACCGTCATCAGTTTAGGTCAGGTTATTTTGCTAAGTTTGTTCTCCATTGTGTGTGAAACACTTGTTCATCGGAATAGTGTCACAAGACCTGGTTTAGTTAAAGAGATAACTTCAACTTTGATCGTTTTGAATTGTTAGTTTGCTTTCTTCTCGTTCTTGCTTGTTTCTTCTCTGCGTGCGGAATTAACCTTCATGGTTAGGTCACTGGCGTGAGCACGATGCGATAACAATAGGTGCGTGGGTGTAGCGATTGCAAGGATTCAATCTTCGCTGATTGGAAGCCCTTGGAACACAAACGTCTCCGTTCCGCAAAAGTAGAACCTATCGAAAGATCGGACCGTTGTCGCATCAAGTGGTATCAGAGCTGCGTTGCCCGTTAGGTATCAGCACTTTTCCCCTTTAGATTAATTCTGTTCTTCGTCCTAGAGTCCAGAAAATTGCCCCACAAAAAAAATATTTATTCACCATTTTTATCCCTATCCAAAACACTTTGTGCCTGCAATTCCACTTTCAGTTTTTCTTTTCTGAATTTTGGTCCCTTGCCTAGTCGTCATGTTCGTCGGTTCTAGTCGAGTCGAGGCCTAGATTGCGCAGTGCTCAGTAAAACAGACATAACTTTTGCATACGAACTCCGATTAGGGCGTTTTTTTTGTTTCAAAAAGGACGATGAGACGCATGTGAAAAAACCACATGTCTTTAGATCTTTGCAATTTTGACCCTCAAAATCAGTCTCTAAGACCGAGTTACGGGCCCGAAAGTTTCTTGTCTTTGTTTTCGCCATTTCTTTCGGTCATCATTTAATGTTTTCCTTTGCTCCAAAACATGAGATTTTTGCTTTGTTGTCCATCCCTACTTGACTGAGAGGTATACCTTTGAGTTAAAAAAAAGGCAAAGGTGCATCAAAAAAGAGAAAGCGAGGAAAGGAAAAGGCAAATGCAAAAAAAATCAAAAGCCGCACTAAAAATCAAATCGAAGCATCCTTTGAGTCCTTTGCATAATTGTGTGCCGTTTTGCTTGAACTAGGTCCAAGGCGAGTTTAGGTCGACAACATAGACTAGCTTGGGACTACTCTTGATCTTGCAATTTCGAATTGAATTATTGCTAATCCTTGCTACATATACATAGCCTTCCGAGCTCCACTTTACTTCCAACTCGGTTACAGATTTACTTTGCAATCGCTAGCTCCATCACTGTCATCAGTTGTCATGAACCAACCTACTGGATGGCACCGCCTGTCGCAGTAGGTAAGAAACTTACAAGAGCTTGGTAAGAAGCTTGAGCGAGAGTGATCTTTACCCCTTGTCCACCACCTAGTAGTTGATAGGAAGAATATATACTCTGTGTTTTTTCTTCTTCTTGTCTTCTACTAACAATGACAGGATCACATAATGAAATTCTGGATGGAGACGAATGTGTTTTAAAAATTGAGCTCATGAAGTACGTGGAAGATCATCAAAGCGCATTGAGAGGTATCGACGCAAACCTCATCAAGCTTGCTAAGGACAATGAACATAGAATGGAGCGAAACGAGCAGAGCATTGCCAACCTCGTCACAAGAATGGAGTACCTTGAGAGGCAGCTGCCTCCACCTGTAGGTCCTGCACCTCCCAATGGAGGTCAAAGGGTGGGCAATCTTGCTGCCCCTAGAGATGAAGAAGTATTCCCCATCGACGACATAGAGAATGATGAAGGTGAAGAAAGTGTAGGCAATATAGATGATCGTGCTACCGAACAGAATGCACGTTTTCGTGATCGTCTTCGTCATAATTGTCATGGTATGGGAGGTAACAATGGTAATGCTAATCGACATCATGGTAATGTTAATGATGAATTTTCTAAAGTTAAGTTTACTATGCCATCTTTTATGGTCGTTATAATTCGGATGAATATTTAGAATGGGAGCTATCGTGGATCAAAAAATTTCATGCTTTGAAGTCCCAGAAGAACATAGAATAAGACTTGCCACTAGTGAATTTACTAACTTTGCATCGTATTGGTGGTATGAAATTAAACTAACAGATAATGTCCCTACCACTTGGAATACTTTGAAAGAATACATGCGAGTTAGATTTGTACCCTCATATTATGCTAGAGATTTATTGAATAAATTACAGCACTTGACACAAGGTAATAAGTCCGTAGAAGAGTATTATCGGAGTTACAAATTGGTATGTTGCGTTGTAAAGTGCAAGAAGATGAGGATGCAAAATGTCTAGATTTTTGGGGTTTAAATTGTGAAATTCGAGACATATTAGAGTATAAGGATTATCATAATTTCACTCGTTTGTTTCATCTTGCTTGCAAAGCTGAAAGAGAAGTACAGGGACGACAAGCTCGATCACGAGGAGTTACTTTCGGAGGATCTCCTCCAACTCGGGCCACACCTAGGGCGTCACCTACGGCACATTCTGCCGGTCGCACTACTTCATCTTCTTTTTGTGCACGTTCCACTGATTCCGCACCACAACCACGTGCTCATGTAGCAAGCAAATCAGCGATGGTGCAAGCACCGGCAAAGAACGCATCATCGGTTGCTTCCACGGGGAGGACACGTGACACGAAGTGCTACCGCTGCAAGGGATGGGGTCATGTGATGAAAGACTTTCCAAATCAGCGGGCTCTCATTGCCAAAGATGACGGTGAGTATACTAGTGCTAGTGATATTGATGATGAAGATTTGGCTCTTGTTTCGGCTAACACTGCAGGTGACGAACATGAGATGTGTAGCGATGATGGTGTGGACAAATTTGGAGCTGAAGCTTCTAAGAGGTACATGACCATTGAAGCACAGCGAGTACTTAGTGCTCAAATGGAGAGAGCGGAGCAAAATCAACGTCATACTTTGTTCCAATCAAAGTTCGTTGTGAAAGAAAGATCATGTCGCGTCATCATCGATTCAATGGTTCAACTCTTGCGGTAAGTTGAAGGTAAATAAGATTGTGAGAGTGCATTTTTCAATAGGTACCTACCATGATCATGCAAATTTTGATATAGTGCCTATGCAAGCTTGTTCTTTGCTTTTAGGTAGGCCTTAGGAATATGATACTGATGCTTTACACCATGGTAGAAGCAATAAATACACTTTCACACATAAGGGAAGAACCGTTGAATTAATTCCAATGACCCCTGCCGCAATTTTGAAAGATGAGTTAGAAAGAGCTGAAAAAGAACATAAGGTGAAAGATACTAAAACTAAGAATCAGATTGTAGCTAAAGAAGTTTTCCCACCTAAAAAAAAGAAGGCACCTAGTGTTAAGAAGACGGGAATTAAATTGAAGGGTGCTAACATGTTTGCTACAAAATCTGATTTACTTGAGCTTGATGTGTCTACCTCGGTTTGCTATGCTTTGATTTGCAAAGAGGCTTATTTTTCCCTTGATAAATTGCCTAGCTCCTTGCCTCCTACTATCACTAACCTTTTGTTGTATTTCTGGATGAGCTTCCCCCGGGGCTGCCACCTATGAGAGGAATTGAGTATCAAATTGACTTAATTTCGGGAGCGACTTTGCCAAACCGTGCGCCTTACCGAACCAACCCCGAAGTGACTAAGGAAATTCAGTGCCAAGTCCAAGACTTATTGGACCGAGGGTATGTACAAGAGAGCCTTAGTCCTTGTGCCGTTCCTATTATTTTGGTTCCTAAGAAAGACGGTAGTTAGCGAATGTGCGTAGATTGTAGAGCCATTAATAATATCACAATAAGGTATCGTCATCCTATTCGTCGGTTAGACTACTTGCTTGGTGAGTTAAGTGGTTCTATCATTTTTTTTTCTAAGGTAGACTTGCAAAGTGGATACCACTAAATTAGAATGAAGTTGGGAGATGAACGGAAAACAGCTTTCAAAACTAAGTTCAGATTATATGAGTGGTTAGTAATGCCTTTTGGGTTAACTAACGCACCTAGCACTTTCATGCGGCTAATGAACGAAGTTTTATGTGCTTTCATTGGAAAATTTGTGGTGGTTTATTTTGATGATATTTTGATCTATAGCAAGTCATACAGAGCACACATAGAACATTTACGTGCTGTTTTTAATGTTTTGAGAGATGCACATTTGTTTGGTAATCTTGAGAAATGCATTTTTTGCACGGATCGAGTCTCTTTTCTTGGCTATGTTGTTACTCCACAGGGAATTAAAGTGAATGAAACAAAAATTGAAGCCATCAAGAGCTGGCCGACCCCTGAGACAGTCACACATGTGAGAAGTTTTCATGGTCTTGCAAGGTTCTATAGGCGTTTCGTGAAAGATTTCAGCACTATTGCTGCCCTGCTGAATGAGTTGACAAAGAAGTGTGTCCCTTTTCATTGGGGACTAGCACAAGAACATGCTTTTAGGGTACTAAAGGAGAAGCTTACCAATGCCCCTCTGCTTCAGCTTCCAGACTTTGGTAAAACTTTTGAGTTAGAGTGTGATGCTAATGGGATTGGAATAGGAGGAGTATTGCTACAAGAAGGTAAACCCGTTGCATATTTTAGCGAGAAATTGAATGGGCCTGCTCTGAGTTATTCTACATATGACAAAGAATTGTATGCTTTAGTGCGTGTGTTAGAAATGTGGCAACACTACCTTTGGCCCAAAGAATTTGTTATTCATTTCGATCATGGATCTTTGAAATATATTAGAAGTCAAGATAAACTAAATAAACGACATGCTAAATGGGTTGAGTTCATAGAGTCGTTTCCATATATCATTAAGCACAAGAAAGGTAAGGACAATGTAATTGCTAATGCATTGTCTTGAAGATATACTTTGTTATCATAACTTGATCATAAAATTTTTGGCTTAGAAACAATAAAAGAATTATATGCTAATGATTTGGATTTTAAATATGTTTATATGAATTGTAGAGAAGGAAGAACATGGAATAAATATCTGTTGAATGATGGATAGTTGTATCATGCTAACAAGCTATGTGTTCCAGTTAGCTCTATTCATTTTTTGTTTTTGCAGGAAGCGCATGGAGGTAGTTTGATAGGACATTTTGGGGTGAAGAAGATGGAGGATGTACTTGCTGCATATTTCTTTTGGCCTAAGATGAGACGCGACGTCGAGCGTTATGTGTCACGATGCACTACTTGCAATAAAGCTATGTCCCGTTTGAACCCGAATGGTCTTTATATGCCTCTTTCTGTTCCTAGCGTTCCGTGGGAGAATATTTTAATGGATTTTGTATTAGGATTGCCTAGGACTAAAAGGGGGGAGGGATAGTATATTTGTGGTGGTTGATCGTATTTCTAAAATAGCACATTTTATACCTTGTCATAAGAGTGACGATGCTACAAATGTTACTGAATTATTTTTTAGAGAGATAGTTCGTTTACACGGCGTGCCCAATACCATTGTTTCAGATCGTGACGCAAAGTTTTTGAGTCATTTTTGGAGAAGCTTATGGAATAAATTGGGGACAAAGCTACTTTTCTCTACTACTTGTCATCCCCAAACCGACGGACAGATGGAGGTCGTCAATCGCACATTGTCAACTATGCTACGGGCTATCCTAAAGAAGAATTTGAAGATGTGGCAAGAGTGTTAACCTCATATTGAGTTTGCGTACAACAGGTCAGTACACTCCACCACCAAGGTAAGTCCATTTCATGTAGTATATGGGTTTAATCCACATGCTCCTATTGATTTACTACATTTACCTACTTCTGAAAAATCTAATTTTGATGCTAAGAAACAAACTGAATTGGTTCTAAAAATGCATGAATTGGTTAAAGAAAATATTGAAAAGATGAATGAGAAATATAGAGTTTATGGTAGCCAAGGTCGAAAACATTTAACCTTTGAACCTGGTGATCTTGTTTGGTTACATTTGCTTAAAGATAGATTTCCCGAGTTGAGAAAGTCTAAATTAATGCCTTGAGCTGATGGTCCTTTTAAAGTGCTTGAAAAGATTAATGACAATGCCTATAAGCTTTAGTTGCCTGCAGATTTTGGGGTTAGTCCCACATTTAACATTTCAGATTTAAAGCCGTATGTGGGAGAAGAAGATGAACCTGAGTCGAGGACAACTCCAATTTTAGAGGGGGAGGATGTTTCACCACTTCAAGGTCCAATGACACGAGCTCATACTCGTCAATTAAATCATAAGGTGAGCTCGTTCCTCGCTGTTCATAATTATTTTAATATGGATGGTATGCTACCTAATGGACATCGTGATTTGTTGTTACTTAGGAATATTGGTGAAGATGCCATGCCAAGTCTCCATCCTCAATTCGGAGAGCAAGATATTTCGGGCTGCAATTCAAGTTGGAGTCAGCCTGACAGCCTTGGATTCAAATAGCCATAACTTTCTCATACAGCCTCAGTCAGAGATGTATAAGTACTCTATTGAAAGGTTATTTCATTATCTTTCCAATGGATCTAACCTCACCTCCAAATTATATTGAGAAGGCTTCCAAATAGTCAAAACAAGTGGCTGCTGTTTTCTGGACGGTGCTGCGCCATCTTTTCTTTGGGCCACGGGCCTTGTATCTCGACAGAGGGTCCAATCCTAGGTTGTGGACATGGGAGGCAACCCTAGCACGCCCCCTCCCTAGCGCAGCTGCCCTCTCCCTTTCCATATCATTAAAACAAGCCGTCGTCATCAGTTGAGGTCAGGTTATTTTGCTAAGTTTGTTCTCCATTGCGTGCGAAAGACTTGTTCATCGGAGTAGTGTCGCAGGACCTAGTTTGGTGAAAGAGATAACCTCAACTTTGATCGTTTTGAATTTTGTCAGATTGCTTTCTTTCTCGTTCTTTCTCGTTTTTTCTACTGTGTGCAGGAATTAACCTTCGTGGTTAGGTCATCCAGGCGCGAGCACGGTTGATAACGACAGGTGGTGGGTGTAGCGATTGCAAGGATTCAATCTTCGCTGATTGAAAGCCTTTGGAACACTAACGTCTCCGCTTCGTAAAAATAGAACCTATCGGAAGATCGGGCCGTTGTCGCATCATAATCAAAGACTACAAAGCTTATTACCTCAACCAAACGATGGACAATTGGAAATCATGTACAAGGATAAGCACACATTACAAAAGACAGAGAAAACAAACTGATTCCTTTGTGTATTGCTAATTAAGGAAAGGAAACATGCAAAAACCTAATATCTGTGTATTGCCCATGAAGTTGCTGAAATTTTATTTGGTTAGTCACAGCTAAAAGAAACATGGATATAGGCACAGTTAGACAGGATTAGTCACAGCACACTTAAAATAGTACGGAAGCAAGTAAGACTCCGCCATGCACAGTTAGATAGGATTAGTCACAGCACACTTAAAATAGTCTGAGAATCAACTGAATATTATCGATGTTGGATTTATCCATTGTGTTATTTTAAAAAAAAATCAAGTGTAGATAATTATATCTGCTAACATTAGATGATTGTACATTTACAGTTCCTTGTTACCATAATGTCTGCTAGACTATTATTTTCCCATGAGTTAATCTCAGGGTGCCCTTTCATAACTCTTTTTTTTCATTCTTCATATTCAAAGAAAATCTATGCAAGGGTAGTTGTAGCAATTTTTCATTAGAGGAAACCAATACAACAATGTGGGGCAACAAAATGTGTTATAAGAGGAGAAAGTTGTAAGCATCGCACAAGAAACTTTAAACTTCACAGTATTTGAAATTGTCCAAACCTAAGGACTCTCAAATGCCCATTGAAGTGAGGTGTTCCTTAAGAAGCTTCTTAGGACATACCTTTTTCACAGTATTGGCAGATTCGGCCATCAGTTTCTTGCCAACAGCGGTTGATCTTGTGAATGTAATCTTTCTGACCTAATAAAGCTAATAATTATCATGTCAATTAAACTATTCCTACATAATCAATTAACAATGGAAGAAAGAATTGTTGTGGATGCAATAGAAAACAGGAGGAAATCAAACTTGTGAACTCTGCAGTAGTGCATACCGGAGAAACCCTAGCTACTGATTATACACGAAAAGAGCTTACCTTTTCTTGAATCGCGAGGATGGCTATGGCGAGGGCAAGGGTGAGGCGTCGGCCTCTAGAGAGGAGACGGAGGCGAAGGCGGCTAGGGCGAGGGCGAGGACGAGGCGTCGGGCTCCGAAGAGGAGATAGAGGCGAAGGCAGCAAGGGCAAGGGTGGCTAGGGCGAGGGCGTGGCGAGGAGATGGAGGCGAAGAAGGCTAGGGTGAGAGTGGCTAGGGCGAGGGCGAGGGCGAGGCGTCGGGCTCCGGAGAGGAGATGGAGACGAAGGCGGGGAGAGTGAGTGAGAGGACCGAACGGGGGCGACACTCGCTCGGGCTAAGGTTTGTGAATTTGGAGAAAAAAACCTCAAGGCTGGTGGAGTCTCTCACTTAAACGACATAAGCTATAGCCATGCTCATCACAGACGTTTTTTGGCTAAAATCGTCTGTGATGTGCCCCTCATCACAGACGATTTTAGCAAAAAAACCGTTTGTGATGTCCCCGAGACTCATCACTGACTGTTTTTGCAAAAAAATCTTCTGTGATGACACCTCATCACAGACGGTTTTTTAAAACCGTCAGTGATGAAAGGTCTAATATAAATATAGTAGTGACTCGAAGTGCTGGATTTACCATACACATCCATGCTGCACATGTGCAGAAGCTGAAAACTCTATTGTCTTCACCTTCGTAAGTGTATAGCAAGGTTAGTGACTCGCTGGGACCTTCCTCTTGAACAACTACATTTAATTCTGTACATTTGGAACACCAAGGTCATCATGTCGAAAAAACAGTAGAACATTTGTTTTTCAAGTTATTATGGAAATTATAGTGTTACCATGTATCTATATGCTGTTCCGCAATAGTGTCTCATAATTTTTTTTTGTCCATCCAATCGTTGGATCAAAAGGAGAACGCTGAATTAAGTGATGATATGTACCTGATTCTAAACAAGAAATCGTCGCTTTTCTAGTCCCATAGCAAATGTTTTGGAAATTTCGGACCCTTGCGAACGTAATTGTAAACATGGCCTCACCCTCAACCATGGAAGCGCTGGAAGCAAGGGGCAGAGTTAGCCCAGGCCCAAGCCTTAGGCTGGACTAGCTGTTCTCGAACCAATTTGTGATTTTAGTGATTTTTCAAGAGGTTTTTTGTGGGCTTTTCATCTTAGGCCTCGGGCCATGGCTCGAGTAGTCCGAGGCTTGGCTCTGCCTCTGGCCGTAAGCTGACACGTGTCATCTTCCACACTCTCGTACCGCGGAAGTACATACCAATATATAACTAGTGCATGCACACTTAAAGTAGGGTTGTGCATAGTTTGCAACATTGTTGGCTGAGTCACTACTACAGAGAAGGCTATTACAGACTGTTCAAAAATGTTATCACAGACTAGCAATCTTGAATTCTCTACTACTCATTCTCTTGTGAAAATTCTTTTGCTCTTTGTGGTAATTCAGAAAAATCCCTAATTTTTTCCTATAAATAGGTGGCTACCCCTCCCATTTCTACACCAGCGATCTTGCATTCTCTTCTACTCATTCTCTTGTGGAAATTCTTTTGCTCTTGGTGGTAATTTGGCAAAATTCAAAATAATTTTGCCAAAAATCCAAAATCTAAAATTCGGCTTCCGACTTCTATCAAGAAATCAAGGTGATAATTGTGATTTATTTTTTCATTTTGTTAGTATTTTAAATTATATTTTAGAATTAATAGCGTAATTATTTCTTATAGTTTGCTTTATGGAGCCCAGGGTTTTTCCGTCGTTCTCAGCTTCTGATTTCAGGATTTCACCCGAGGAGCTTCTTGCATCATGTGAAACCCAGGAAACTGCAGGAGCTGTGCCATCCTCAGGCTCTACAAATGCTACTGCGTCGGCAAGTACCGGGGCAAAAAGAACAAGACGCAGTACATCGGGAGTCTGGGAAGATTTCGAGCAGATTTTTGAGACATCAAACGACGTCCAGAGCAGGTATGATGTTTGTAAATATTGTAAGCATAAATTAACTACGAAATCTTCAGGTGGAATGGGGCACTTGAAGAGATATCTTTGAGAGTGTAGAAAAAGCAGGATGACTTTGAGACGAAGCGGTGCAGTACAACCCGACTGATGCGATCGTGAATCGGGACTACAATCCTAAGGTAGCTCGTGAATCTCTTTGTCATTTAATCGCTTCTCAAGATTTTCTTTTAAACTTTGGTGAGTCAGCTACGTTTGAAAGCTATATTAGAACTGCTCATAATCCTAGATTTTATGTAGTTTCTAGACAGACAACAACTAGAGATTTGATTAAATATTATAATAATTATCGCAACAATCTAAAAGAAAATTTTAGTGCCTGTATTTTTTTGTGTCTTTGACATCTGATATATGGAGTGGTAGAGCTTAAGAGGATTACCTTAGTATAGTTGCTCATTACGTAAACGATGATTGGCAACTAGAAAAGAGAATTATAGGATTCAAATTAATTGATGTAGCACACACCAGTGAAAATATTGCTGATTGTATTGTAAAAGTTGTGGAAGATTTTGATCTTAGTGATAAGATTTTTGCAATAATATTATATAATGCGTCTGCAAATACTTCGACCATGAACATTTTTACTCCGCTTTTCAATTCCTATGCTGAATCTTTCTTATTACATCAGCGTTGTGCTTGTCATATTATTAATCTTATAGTTAAATATGGTTTGAAGAGGTTAGATAAGTATCTTGAACCTTTTCACACTGCAATATCTTACTTAAATTATTCTAATCAATGAGTAGCATCATTTAAGACTTATTGTATTGCAATGAATGTGCGTCCGCGTAAATTTGGTTTGGATATGCCTGTTAGATGGAGCTCTACTTACTTGATGTTTAAGAAGCTCATACCATATGAGAGTATATTTTTTGTTTTTATTAACACGCACTGTCGTACACGAGATGGTCAACTGCTACTCATAGAGCAACATTGGTATATTGCTAAATACCTCTTGTCATTTTTAGATCTTTTTTTTAATCTACTGTTTTTTATCTAGAGTTTATTACGTAACCTCTCCTTTAATTGTGCATCATATTTTAGAAATTGCTACCCACTTAAAGAGCCACAAAAATGATAATATCTTGCATGAAGTTGTTTATGCTATTAAAACTAAATTTTTGAAATATTGGCAAGAAATTCCTATGTTATATGCATTTGCATTTATTTTAGATCCTAGCGTAAAAGTTCGAGCATTCTCTAATGTTCTCTCACTTCTAAGTGATGCGGTAGGTACTGATTATTCTAGTTGTTTTTCAAATGTCCATGCTAACTTATCTCAAGTTTATGATAAGTATGATCGAAAGTTTGCTGGAGTTCGCATGCAGCGACCTCCACTAGCACCCACAACAGGTAAGAAGAAAACCGTGCGGGGGAAGATATGGGTGCAGGTGGCTCTTCCTCAAGGAGTTCGACTACATCAACAACAAGTGCAGACACATCAAGTGGTGAGGAGCTAGCTGCCTATCTCAACAGCGACAATGTCAACTACCAAGAGTAGCAAGAGGAGAAATTCAGTATTTTGCAGTGGTGGCACGAGCACAAAATAACATATCCAGTGCTTTTCATATTAGCACAGGATGTGTAAACAATTCCTGTCTCCACGGTTTCTTCGGAATCTGCTTTCAGTCTATCTGGAAGAATAATAGAGGAGAGAAGAACAAATTTGACAAGTGAGATGGTGGAAATACTTCTCACTGTGAAAGATTAGGAACAAGCTAATCAACGAGCTCAACATACTTTAGAAAATGCTGAGTTGGCGGAGACGTTCGAAAATCTTTATCTAGATAATGAAGAAGAATAATTTAATCTTCACTTTTTTCCTGTATCACTGAGCTATAGGATGTACTCTTTTTTCTTTGCCAAGGTTTTCTCGTGTTGAGTTTTTACTTGGCAAAGTTTTTAACGAGGCAGCCAAACATCAATAAAGGTCATTATTTAATTCAAATTATTTGTCTCATTTTCGAATTTATCTCATATTTTAGTTTTTTCTTAATTTATATATATATATTTAAAACTTTTTTCTACATCCTTCGAGTTTTTCTAATTATTTTAAATTTCTCCTATTTTTCTGATCTTTTTCATACTTTTTCTATTTTTCTAATTTTTCTATTTTTTTGAATTTTTCTAGCGTTAACAGGCTAACGGGCCGACCCAGCCCGTTTTGGCCCATCGAAACCGTCTTGCATGGCACGGCCGTTAGCCTTGCGGGCGTGCTTGGGCCCATCCCGACGACGTGGCGACGCAAGATTTGCCGTTTAGTAGTCAGGCCTAAATGGGCCATGCCATTTTATAATCGGGCTGGGACGCCTGTTTGGCCCTCTCTCACCATCTCTACAACCAACCTGCAGAGAACCAATGCCAAATCAATTCCCATCGCATCCTCAACTTTCATGGAAACATCCCCGTCAAATCCCCCACAAATTTGCCCTAATTTCGCAAAAATCATCAATGACCTTCCATTTTCGGCCAGCGCCAATTCCTCCGTGATTGCACTTCCTCCGGTCCTCCCCTCGCCCTATAAAAGGGAGCACCGGTTGCCTATTCTCGTGGCATATCCATTTTGCCACCTCCCACAAGCTAGTTCCCCATCGTTTCGCCGGAAATCGCAAAAAAAGTGAGCAATGCCGCCGCCTCCCTTTTTCTCTAGTCGCCGGCTCTTCCCGCCGCCTCTGGCTGCCGTCCGGCCTCCCCCTTGGCTGCCGTGCCACCCCTCCCCTCCGGTTGACCGGCCCGGGCGCCCTCAGCCCCTCCCTCCCCCATGCGTGTTGGCCGGGACAGTGAGCGAAGCCTCTGTCCTGTGATGAATGAGCAGCCAGGATAAAAAAAAGAAAGGAAAAAGAAAAGGAAGAAGAAAGAAAACAAATGATGGCTGCTGACGTCACCATGCGCAATATTTCAGATTTTTTTCTTTAGAAAAATAAATCCAACAATCTGGAAAATTCTTTTCTTGTTTTCAAAACTTCCAAGAGCCCGTTTTACTGTTCGAACTTTGTTTGGCTCCGTTTTTCTTTCCAAATTTATCTAAAATCTTAAATTAGTTATTTATGCCAGTTTGATATTTTATTGAATTTATTTGAATTTTATTTGAAATTGGTTGTTCTTTGCGTATAGATTTCGGAGAGTTGGATCGGTTCGTTGATTGGCGATCTCAGTATCAACCCTTTGACCAAGACAAGTTACACATCCTTGAACATGTTGATCCCAGTTTTTAAATTATATTTTGAATTTAAAGTATTGCATGCATAATTTTAGCAACATAATTTCAGTCCGAGTTTTAATTAAAGTAGCTAATCTTCAAATTGATTAAGACCACCTTGAAAATTTGAATACCTTACTCCGTTATAACCCTAAGACATATATAAAATATTAAAATGATTATAAATATGCTTAGAACTGAGATTAGGACCTTTTGGGGATTTAAGCTAAATAAAGTTCTGTTTAAAGGCATCATCATTTTATGTGAAATTATATGGCATCAAGTTAAAATTAAAAATGTGGCTTAGACCGGACGAGAATGGTTGGCAGGTGGGTGCGTGAGGCACGAGGGTTATGGAAAGCTTGCCTAGTCAATTAAGGACCGGTCTGTGTTATGCTGAATGTAAAGTCTTACCATACTATCACAAGTCTGGAAAGGAACAAACCTGACTATCCGCACTACAATATACCATGGACAGTCGTACCATTAGATTGAAAGTGGTAGCAAGTGTAAGGTTGCCACTCGGCGCAAGAGGGGGCTTCTGGACTGGGCGGTTTTAACTCTACCAGTGGTGAAATCTTAGCGGGCATGACTACATGGATGGAGTTTTATAGGGGCCTTGTCATGATTTTCTCTACCGACACACCAAAGAAAGTATGTATTTGGGCAAAAGGAGAAAATCATGCCTTGTGGGTAAAGTTGTACAACCTCTGCAGAGTGTAAAACTAATCGATTAGCCATGCCCGCGATCATTGGCATGCCGAGCAAGCCTTTCACGGACTAGACTTTGGATTTTAAAATGTTTTCAGAAAAGTGGTTTATATGTGGAGAGAGTCCACGTGGGAAAATTTGGGATGAAACTCCGGGTTGGAGCCCGCGTTGAAAATTGCATTAAAACTCAGTTTTTACATATCAATTGTGCATTGAAAAAAATTACTTATTGTATTTGAAATATTGCTTTATGCTCAAATTAACTATATTATGCCTTTCTTTATAACCCTTCATTAATACTGTATTTGCTGTGTGACTTGCGGAGTACTTTTGTACTCATCTTTGTTTACTCTATCTTTTTACAGCAGTATCTCTACGATGGTGAGGACCAAGATAACTAGGCTGTTGCCTTAGTTGATTGCATGTGGCGAATCTATTGGGTTCTACTACTAGATTTATTTCCTTCATTGTAACCTTTTATTTGGCCTCGCATACCATAATTATTGTAAAATCGATTATTAATAAAGTCGTTGGATATGTTGTGATAACATTTCTGCTGTGTGTATTAGTTTTTCTATACTAGTATGGGATATATAGAGAATTTGAAAATGTTTTTGGTATCGACTATCGGCCAAAGACTCCTCGCCACCACACCCGCAACTAGTGGTGCACAAGCCAGTTCAGACGGGTTTGGACAAACTGGTTATAAGCACGGAAGGAAACATGTGGTGTTGGCCAAATATGTGTCATGGAAGCGAGATTGTATCACTACTACACAAATATACATCACAATCGGTTCTTTTTCGTCATCACGATCGGTTACGGTGGTGACACAAAGCCATGAGACGAGAGATGAGGCGGGCATTATTACGATCGGTTCTTACCGATAGAGATGATGGTATTATCTCTATCGGTTCTTATATAAGCGATAGAGATGATGGTATTATCTCTATCGGTTCTTTGTAAGCGATAGAGATGATAGCTCATCTCTATCGCTCTTACAAAGAACCGATAGAGATAATACCATCATCTCTATCGCTTCTTATAAAGAACCGATAGAGATGACCATATCATCTATATCGCTTTTTCAAAGAACCGATAGAGATAATACCATCATCTCTATCGCTTCTTATAAAGAACCGATAGAGATGATCATATCATCTCTATCGCTTCTTAAAAAGAACCGATAGAGATAATATACTCATCTCTATCACTTCTTTGAAAGAACCGATAGAGATGAATAACCTCATCTCTATCACTTCTTATAAAGAACCGATAGAGATGAGTTCATTATCCCTATCGCTTCTTTCAAAGAACCGATAGAGATGACCGTCACATCTCTATCATTTTCTTGTGAGAACCGAGAGATGAAGGGTGTGGTGTGCTATCACATTCTAATAAGCACATATTCCACACAATATGCACATATCACATTCACACGAAATTACGGACAACATATCACATTCAAAGAACATGAACACTTTGTTACAACAAACACATATCACATTCATTAACAAAATAGAACGTAAACATGCTTAACCATAAGTACACATGCAATCGCATTCGGATATGTAATATTTGTTCACATCTGGTCTAGTAGGAGCTTTTGGGATCTCTAAACCGTCAGTCCTCCGACAAGCATTCTATCCGATTACCACGGCATAAGTGATCTCGTATCTTGTTGAGTGCGATCTTGTCTACACTCTTACGGGAATAACGGTAAGTGCAAGATAGAAACGAGTGCTCTAATTTGAGTTTTCAAATTTGCATGTGAAAGACTAATTGTATATGCATGTACTACCTCGTGGAAAGCGGTGCGAGCCGACAATCAAGATCACCATGTGTTGCATGACATACAAACCACGCGTCGTCGCTGCCCTGTTGATGACACTGTGAAGAAAGAAAAATAAATTAAGAGACAAAGAAAATATATCAGAAAATCTAAATCTTATATATGATAGCAACTTGTACCTTGAAGCGGACATACTCCAGCTTGGAGCCCTTTTTGTCGTCGTGTGTCCCTCCTGCTTCGACGTATTCCTTGAAACCCCTATATACATTGGAAAGATGTCGTTGAGTAAAAAAAATAATGATTGTAGTTAAATACAGAAAATGTTAGATAAGAGTGGTGCACTTACTGCTCCAAAGGAGGCTTGATCGCGTAGGCCATCGGTCTCTTATCAACCGAATTAAAAGTGTACACTTTGTTGTCTCTCGGAAGGAGCACGAGTAGAACCCAATGGTTGCTTATTAAATGGTATGCAGCGAAGAAAATAAGTTCACATACGGTTTGATGTGTAGAAGTAATTGAGCGATGAAGTAGTACTTACTCGTGGTACGGGAATAGAATGAAGTCCTTCTTCGACTCGACTTGCAATGCCCTCTTGATGTAGCCGCAACCCATTCGGTTGAAGCCTAGCCATCGTCGCGGACACAAGCTCGTGGTCGGCGAACCCAACTAGTTGTCGATTCGTCACGACCCATTGCCTCATCGCCTCGCAACTCGCATTGAATGTTAAAAAGTGTAATGCAAAATTCTATGGAAGTCATAAAGTCGTACAGCGTGGTGCGATACTCGCGGCGTCGAGGATCGTCTGAGAGAAATATCGATGGCTATCGGTTGGTACAGAGGCGGAACAGATCCTCAAAACTAGCTCGAATGTCCCATCCTCCTCGCGGTGGAAATGTCCCTTTCGTATCTAACATTGAAGTCGACACGCTCGCTATCTTTCGCTTTGTCAATGTACCATCCATGGAGTATCGAGTCCATATGCCTAGAGCGTTCAATTTCTTTGGGAGGCGAAGGGCTTTCCATGTACGTAGGCCTTAAATTCATAAGGCTTCACCGTGGTCATCTTGGCTCTCCTTTACGGGCGAAGGAGTCTCGAGGCCGGGCAAATGGGCTTTTCATATACCGAGGGGCGCTGTGGCTTTGTGAGCCTAGCCTTTTAGCAGAGGCCTCTAGTGGTTACGTGGTTGTCGTGCTAGTCCTTTTATGCACCAGCTCAGACTTTGTGCGGGGCTCGTCCACGATCGTGGGAGCGGTAGCGATACGGTAGGAACCTACAAAGCACGCGCATAATTAAGTAACTTGTTGCAATACTACCTGGAATGGTACGTAAGACGTGAGGATGTTTACCTTGACCGATCGACGCTGTCGTGGGCCACTTGATGAGCGACATCCGCGCTAGCCCGAGAGTGGTGATGTCTTCGTTAGGGGAACTCGAGCACATGTGATAAGAAGGCTTCGTGGGCGTAGTCCACGGACCTCATGTAGCCCTTCCCAAAGGCTGACCATGCACCGTGTCGGTCTCCTTGCATGGAAATGCAACCCGCGTGCGACCTCAACAGAAATCCGTCTTCCGTCGTGGTGAGTGGCACTTGGTAGGCGCCGCAAAAAGTGCGCAACTTGAGAGAAAACATATGAAGAGTTACCTCGCACCATTAAGTAAGGCAAAATTAATTATTACCTTCACTGGGACCGGACTTATCATTTTGGAACCGCGGCTACTTGGTGGGGGCACAGGTTTCTACTGATGGCGGGGCATCGGCTCGACTGGAGATCATCGCCATCATCTCGGCCCTTAGGCGCTCCTCACGTGCCATCATCCGCACCCTCATCTCCTCCTCATCTCCTCCGAGATCTCCTCCTCATTTGCTCCCTAAGCGTGTCCTTGAGCGCTCGCACGTGCCTCCCATGTTCTTGATCCGTACTGGCAAGCATCTTGGAAGTAGGACTTCTTCGTATGCCCGCCCTCATGCAAGCACCAGCCCTTATGGTCGGGCTTTCGATCGCAGAGAATAGGATGTCATTTGACCCTTGGCTAAGAAAAGTCCCTGCTCTTTCCTCCGCTTACCTCCTCCTGCAAGAAGCGAGTGCAATTAGATCCGAAATACAACAGAATGGTCTCTTGCAATGTAGCAAGTTTGATATCTTACGATGGTGGAGACAACTTGCGCGGTAGTGGGGTTTGGTACTACCAGTGCCGTCCCGGTTTTCTTTGTCCTCGCTAATACCGATCACGTGCCGCTCCTCACATATATGCGAGTAAGGCATCATTTGTCCGGAGTTGGCGCACTCCTCGGCTAGTCGTGCCCATTCGCTTTCTTCCTTCGTAGCCTTTGAGCCGAGGTGGTGCGCGTGCGTGTTCACCTCAGGTAGCAACGTTCCTCTGTCTCGGCTCCTCGCCTCGGGCGTACTCTTCATCCTCGTGAACTCCTCCCAAACATCGGAAGCACGAACGGATACCTCTCGAATGGTGCACGGCCTTTCAAAGACGTACTCACTTGTGCATGTAGACCCTAAAGTGCCTCGAGCCACACCCATCCTCTTCAAGGCGCATCACTGGCATTGTTTTCATCCTCCTCTTCTATAATCCATTTCCCTTAACCTCGCCCCACACCGGTTCTTACGCTCGACGACCTCCTTTCTCCAATCCTTAACCGTTATGGGAACTCTCTCCTCACCGCTTGCGAGGAATGAGCGGTATCGCCCCTTATACTTGGGAGGACCGTGCAAACGCCCGTCGCATTGAAGTGGAGAATTTGCGGCGTTCTCCTGTGGCCCCTTTGCTCGGTCCTCGGGCCTTCCTCACCTTACTCGGCCCCTCGACATTTGGAACCTGGCCCGCTCGACACTTGGAAGTTGGCTTGGCCCTCGGGAGCACCTTCTACTCTTTACGGCGATGAGCCGATGCTCTCAATTGCGACATTTTGAGTTTTCTTATCTAACATGGACATATATTTCACATGAGAGAAAGCAATTCGTAGCTATTATGTGAACTTCACAATAAATCATCTAAAGTAACAAATCAATGGATAATTCATAGCATGTCATTGTTGTAGCATATTGCATTAGAGTAACGGATGAGCGAATGATCTTCAAGACAAGTCTGTATGTAGACCAACTAAATACGTATGGACGATAACTCCTAATCTCTAAATAGGTTTGGTCCTAATCCCATTCGAGGATATGTGGTTTGGGCAAGTTCCTAAGCCGTTGTACAACTCGAGAGAAAATTTCGGCAGCATCTCCCCGCTGTTCTCCAGATACACGTCTCGACGACAGTCAAGAGGGTGTGTATCCAGAGAACACCGGGAGACGCTACCAAATCTACTCGTGAGTTGTACAACACTCAGAACTTGCCCAAACCATATCCTCGAACTATCAAAATCGTGGACAATTCGAGATCGCTTGCTTATAAATATGTCATTCCGACATATTTATAAATAAGCACTCTCGAGCGGGAGACGAGGTTACATAACCTAAACTCTAACATATGCTTGAGATGAAAAGGAAAATAATATGCAATTATAATTGAAATAGCTATCTCAATTAAGAGAGTCTAAAGTTGCATAATAGTATGACGAGTATGAAGCACATATGACAAAATATTGAAAAAGGCATGAAAACATACATGGAAAGAAGACACTTCTTTGCAAGAGATGTACTTGATACTGTTATGATGGATTACATACCCAGTTTGTGGATTGTTGGCAAGGACTTCCCATTTCTATATTGTGAAGTTTAAAATTGAAATGATATGTTAAGCACATCCAATTGTCCTAGTAGAGTAACACCTAGATTTGTCGCCAGGAACAAAGCATAAATATGTTCAATTGCTATTACATTCGACATTCTTTGCTTGCATGTAGTGATGGGTCATGATTTGGCTTATTCATTATAGATCAGTAATTCATTATGGCCTTTCACAGTGGTTCGAAATTAGTAGTCTTCTTGTGGCTTGCACATAAGCGTAACCTTTGATGTTTGGCCTTTTAAACAAGGTTGAAGTAGATAAGCAGTTTTTCTATTCAATAAGATATTTTCTAATGTGCGAGACAATATCTTCAAGTTACTTTGGCTTCCTCTGTTGACTACACAATGTCAATTCATCATTGAAGATGTGAGTTAAAGCTAATTAGCACTTGAGAAAGATGCTTATTAATGTTCAATTTTGAAGTGCTTGCTTCCTTTGTTTTCATCGATAACAATAGGCTAATGAGTTTCTTTTTGAGTTCATCTGCGAAGCTCTTAATGCCCTGCTATTCCATTGGGTACATTACTAGCAAAGAAGATATCCCTGGGCACTGCGCCACCATATCTTTTTTCTGGCTTAATCCTCAAACATCCGCTCGGGACATGATGCAAGCGGATTTGTTGTCCAAGCTTGTTTTTAACAACTTTAGTAAGTACATTTCATAACACATTGCATTGTCTACATGTGATGTAATCTACATATGGGATTTCTTTTCAATGTAATTCTTTCATAACACATTGCATTGTCTACATGTCATGTTATCCAAATACATGATTTCGCTCTCGTAATAATTTCATAACACACCGCATTGTCAACATTTCTTCTAATCTAAATATGGGATGTACGCTCTCCAATTTTCAAACAAAGCTGCGTTCTATTTTGAGTTGTTTGATGAAATTTCTACTATTTCTAATAGTTATTATGGGATGTATATCGTGATTGTTTTCAATTGGGGTGGATATGTTCATAGAAGTTGTTATCATATAGATTGCATGTACAACTGCGGTTGTCCCGCAACTTACGATGGAGCGCCAGGAGGTGGGGCACCGGACGATGGGGCCGTTGAAGGCGTCGCGGCGGCGAGGCGGTGGGGCGACGGAGCGGAGTGGAGCGCCGGCGGTGGAGTCGGTGGGGCGCCGGGGCGATGGAGCCGTTGGGGCTGGGCGCGCCGGGCGGTGGGGCGGCAGGAGCGGCGTGGGCGCTGGGCGCAAGGCCGGGCGATGGGGCCGTTAGGCGGCGTCGGCGGTGGCGGCGACGGAGCGGCGTGGGCGGCGGGGTGGGGCGATGGGGCGTTAGGCGTCGGGGCGGCGGCGCGGCGTGGGACGACGGAGGCGGCGTGGAGCGTCGGGGTGGTGGAGTCGGCGGCGGCGGCCGGGTGGCGGCGAGGTGGAGGCGAGGAGCTTGAAAAGGGGCTAGGGCAAGCGAAGGCAAGGCACGCGTGAAAGCTTCTCGAAAAATCGCCTTAAGTAAGGGTATCACATTACTATCGGTTTTACACAAAAAACCGACACAAATATATTTTACAATACTATCGGTTTTTAAGACAAAACCGACACCAATATGTAGATCTCCAATACTATCGGTTTTAAATAAAAACCGACACAAATATTAGTTCAATACTATCGGTTTTACACAAAAAAACCGACAGAAATATGTTTCACAATACTATCGGTTTTCAGAGAAAACCGACACAAATATGAATGTTTAAAATACTATCGGTTTTTCAGAGAAAACCGACACTAATAGTACTATAACAGTTTTGAAGAAAATTGGCACAAAATAGTACTATCGGTTTACAAGAAAAACCGAGACAAAAGTAGTCTATTACTATCGGTTTTCACTAAAAACCGATACAAATATGAATGTTTAAAATACTATCGGTTTTATGAGAAAACCGACCCAAATGTGTAGACTTTAATACTATCGATTTTCAATATTAAACCCGACACAAATATTTGTTCAATACTATCGGTTTTGAAGGAAAACCCAACACAAATAGTCCTATAACATGTTTTGAAGAAAAATTGGCACGAAAAAGTACTATCGGTTTACAAGAAAAACCGAGAAAAAAGTAGACTATTACTATCGGTTTCATTAAAAACCGATACAAATATGAATGTTTAAAATACTATCGGTTTTTAGGAGAAACCGACACAAATGTGTAGATCTTTAATACTATCGGTTTTCAATAAAAACCCGACACAAATATTAGTTCAATACTATCGGTTTTGAAGGAAAACCCGACACAAATAGTCCTATAACATGTTTTGAAGAAAAATTGGCACAAAATAGTACTATCGGTTTACAAGAAAAACCGAGACAACAAGTAGTCTATTACTATCGGTTTTCATTGAAAAACCGACACAAATGTGTAGATCTCTAATACTATCGGTTTTCAATAAAAAACCGACACTAATAGTACTATAACAGGTTTTGAAGAAAAATTGGCACAAACTAGTACTATCGGTTTTGAAAGAAAACCGACACAAATAAGTTGATCTCTAATACTATCGGTTTTCAATAAAAACCGACACAAATATTTGTTCAATACTATCGGTTTTGAAGGAAAACCCACACAAATAGTCCTATAACATGTTTTGAAGAAAAATTGGCACAAAATAGTACTATCGGTTTACAAGAAAAAACCGAGACAACAAGTAGTCTATTACTATCGGTTTTCATTAAAAAACCGATACAAATAAGAATGTTTAAAATACTATCGGTTTTTATGAGAAAACCGACACAAATGTGTAGATCTCTAATACTATCGGTTTTTAAGAGAAAACCGAGACAACAAGTAGTCTATTACTATCGGTTTGCGTTTAAAACCGACACAAATATGTAGATCTCTAATACTATCGGTTTTCAATAAAAAACCGACACAAATATTAGTTCAATACTATCGGTTTTGAAGAAAAACCGACACTAATAGTACTATAACAGGTTTTGAAGAAAAATTGGCACAAACTAGTACTATCGGTTTTTAAGAGAAAACCGACACAAATAAGTTGATCTCTAATACTATCGGTTTTCAATAAAAAAACCGACACAAATATTTGTTCAATACTATCGGTTTTGAAGGAAAACCCGACACAAATATCAATCACTATTGATTTTCCAGACAAAGCAAGATGAAGTCTGATTTCGTAGAATTCATTGATGAAAGGGTAAAAAGGCCACAACTTTTACAGATATAGTTGGAATTCTTTCAAATTTTGCAGAAACATACTTTGGGATATTACAGGTCTATTCAAAAAAGAATTTTCGAAAAAAGATTTAGCACTGACAAAGATGCAAGAATTCACTTTGTAAGCATGATTCTAGCTTATAGGCGCAAAAGTCAAAACTTATGCAATTAAAGTCCAGGTTTTTCCAAATTTTCCATAAATAAACTTTGGACTAGTTAGAAGCTTTCCCAAAAAGAAAAATCCGTAAAAAAATTTTCTGATATGTAAACGAATGACCAACTAGTAAGTAGATTTCAAATATGTCACAATGTTCCATGAGAGATTATAACCGTACAACTTTACCCAAACAAAAGGCACGATAAAACATATGTCTTAAACACTAATGGCTTAAAGAAAATGAACAGCATGATAAAATGAACAAACAATACAATATTTCCTTTAGTTACAGTACAACCCTTCTTGATGATCTACGCGCACGTAATTTCTTCGATGTGTGTCGTCATCCCCGCTAAGATAGGCCCCATCTGCAAATGGAGGTATTTCATCGAATTGATTGTATTCTTCTTCATCTACGACATTTTCGACACCAACGATCCGCCGCTTCTTGGTGAAGGACAACGTGCAACCTCGGATTGGCGGATCACGCACATAGAAGACTTGATTTGCTTGCTTCGCAAGTACGAACGGGTCATCTTTGTAGGCGAGTCTGCTTAGATCCACAAGAGTAAAACCTCTCTTATCGACCTTCACTCCATGTGTTAGTCCCACCCACTTACATCGGAATAATGGAATTTGGTATATTCCGTAATCGAGCTCCCAAATTTCTTGATTATCCCATAATACAAGTACATTGCCGTTGAGGATCCTCCTTTCGAGTGATGTACATCGGAAGAGCATCTATGCTTACACCACTTTTGAACAGTACTCTTCGCATCTTGACTTTCAGTGTAAAAGGTGTACCCATTAATATCGTACCCCTGCCATGTCTGTACATTAAATCTAGGTCCATCAGCCAACCATTTCACATTCTCACTAACAGAGAACTCTACCGTTTGTTTGAACCATGTAACAAATCTATCGTTGTGTTCTCGCATGATGGAAAGCTCATCCATATGTGGATTCTCTTCCCGTAATATCAACTTATGCTGCTTGATGTACCCTGCAACTTCTGTGCTCTGCTGCAAGACTGTCAAATGCGCTTTGCAATACATATCAAACCGTGGCCTCGTTAGTTTCGACCCCACGGTTCCTTTGCCAGCAAGTCTGCCCTCGTGGCGAGATACAGGAACACCGATTGCTTGTCTTTTCCGAGATAGTCCACACAAAACTCAATAACCTCTTCACCCCATAACCTTCCACAATACTACCCTCGAGCTTGATCGATTCCTCACATAGGACTTTAATATACCCATGTACCTCTCGAGCGGATACATGTAACGAAGAAAGCGGGTCCACATATCTTAATCTCTCTAACAAGGTGAACAACAAGGTGGACCATGACGTCAAGAACGACGGTGGGAAATGCATCTCAAGTCGACATAAAGTCCGCACCACCTCCCTCGTAAGTTGTCTAGCATGTCGGGTCAATAATTTTGCAGAGATCGCATTGAAGAAGTAACACACCGTGATTGCAAACCCGACATCCTCTCGCGAATATTTGGATTGCAACCGGGAGCATTTGGGTCATCAAGACATGGCGATCGTGGGACTTCATGCCCAACAACTTCAAATCATCCAAGGACACAAGCTTCTTAATGTTAGCGGAGTAGCCGATGGAACTTTAATACCATGGAGACATTTGCAAAAGTCCTCTTTCTCCTTCTTGGACAGGTGTAGCATGCAATGGGATATACTGGACCTTTTCCATCCTCCTCTATCACCGCAAGCCTGGGCCCGATTCCCATGTAGGCCATGTCGCGACGAGCATTCACACCATCCTTTGTCTTTCCGGTATGTTCAGCAGATACCAACCAAATTATCGCAGACATTCTTCTCAACGTGCATGACATCAATACAATGCCGAACATCTAACTCCTTCGATGCGGTAAGTCCCAAAATATTGACCTCTTCTTCCAAATGGTCCTAGAACGAACAGATTTAGAGCTCTTTCCGTCATGAACATCGATATCCTCTACACGTGAATATACTTGCCTTCCACTCATAGGTTGCGGTGCGAACGGACTTCCTCTTCCCATCAAATTTGTCATCCATCTTACGGTATCGATGACTTCGAGGTAGAAACCCACGGTGACCCATATACGTTTTCTTGGAATTGGCAGCCATAAGCTCTCGATCTCCTCTTCACAAATAGGACACGCTTTTGCTCCTTTCAGATCAGAGTCCGCCAAATTACCAAGAGCGGAAATCATTTATGGTGCGAATACCATAGCCGTAGGGTGAAATGCTCTCTTCAGACGCATCCCACACAATGACCCGTCATTCCACAATTTTACCAAATCCTCGATCAATGGGCGAGGTACACATCAATATCATTTCCACTGTTTAGGTCCCGAGATTAGCAACGACATCATGATATACTTCCGCTTCATGCACAACCAAGGAGGGAGGTTGTAGATACACAACAGAACTGGCCACGTGCTGTGACGACTGCTCATGTTACCAAACGGATTCATTCCATCGGTACTCAATCCAAATCTTATGTTCCTCATTTCGGCACCAAACTCCTCATGTTTCCAATCGATGTTTCTCCATTGAGCCGAATCGGCAGGGTGTCTCAGCTTGCCATCTTCCTTTCGAGACTCATAATGCCAACGCAACAATTTTGCTTCTCTAGGATTTGCAAACAACCTCTCCAGACGGGGAATGATGGGAAAGTACCACAATACCTTGGCCGGTGCACCTTTAGTGACCTCTTCACCCTCGTTGCCCCGGCACTTACGCTTCTTGTCATTACGCTTCTCCTTTTGTTTGTACCGAGGCACACCGCAAACTGGACACACGTGCAGCTCCTGATGTGCGTTACGGTACAAGATGCAATCATTCGGACATGCATGTATCCTTTCTATTTCCATTCCCATGGGACATAGTAGCTTCTTCGCTTCATAAATGCTTGTTGGCAACTCGTTTCCCTCCGGAAGTAGATCCGATAGAAGAACTAGAAGTGCATTAAAACTTGTATCTGTCCAACGGTGTTTTGCCTTCAATTCGAACAATGCAAGGACCGAACCCAACTTGGTGTATTCTGCTTTGCAACCTGTGAACAGCGGTTTGGCATCGTCTTCCATCAAGCTTTTAAACTTTTCAAACTCTCTTTCCGTGTAATTACCCTCCACATCCCGCAACATTTGCTCCAAATTCTCCTCCTCAAACATATCAGGCTGCAACTCATCATCTGGTTCCACCGTGTCTTCGTTGCATACCGGAAGGGTACTACCTGTCTCCCCGTGATGGATCCAAGACGTGTAATTCCTCACGAAGCCACGTCGAATCAGGTGGTCCTCGATTTGAGCTGAGTTGTTAAATCTTCTCAGATTGGTGCAATCAATGCAAGGACAATATATGAAGTTTACACCCCTCCTCACCATGTCCTGTTCGGCAATTTTTTTGAACTCCTTAACACCCTCCAAATTCGGCACTCACACGACTTTTGTCATACATCCATTCCTTACGGTCCATCCGCAATTAAAATTCACACAATAAATTAAGGAAGAAGCTGGAGCGACAAACAAGCTAGCTAGCTATTTGAAATATTGAGACATCATTTCATTTAATATTACCTTTGCAAAATAGAGGACTGCAAGTTTCGCAAGATATATAAAATGTGTTCTCCTAATCGATACCTAGATTCTTCCCTGGTTTAGAGCTTCCAATTCCTAGATAGGAGACATACATTTTTAACATCAACAATGATATCAAACAATCTAATTATATAGTGCATTAGCCTCTCATGATCTTTTGACTACAACGAAACAAAACAAGGGTACCAACGATGACTCCCAATCTCTAAATAGGTTTGGTCTAATCCCATTCGAGGATATGTGGTTCAGACAAGTTCCTAAGCCGTTGTACAACTCGGAGAAAATTTGGAAGCATCTCGCTATTCTCCATATACACGTCTCGACAACGGTCAAGAGGGTGTGTATCCGAGAATACCAGGAGACGCTACCAAATCTCTACTCTGCTTGTACAACAACGCCGATCAGAACTTGCCGAAGCACATATCCTCGAACTGTCCAAAGAACGTGGACAATTCGAGATCGCCGCTTATAAATATGCCATTTCGTTCGGTATATTTATAAACAAGCATCCTCGAGCGGAGGCGAGGTTCCGCACCCTAAACTCTAGCATGCATTAGGTGACGACAATAATAATTCCATATTAACACCAAAGCACTACAAATTAAGATAATTAACTACATGTGTACATGCTTGTGAAATAAAAGGGTGTGAAATCGATAGGACATACACAATACCGGTGCAATCTAAACTTTCTTGCGACATATCAAAAATACATAGTGCAAAATTAAAGGGGTTTGAAGGAATGCTCACATTTTGAAGAAAACCACAAATTATGCAAAATGAGGGAAATCTCCTCAAGTTAGGGCTTCAAATTTACCCTCTTAACACCCACCCTTGAGAATCTCAAATTTTCTCACCCAAGTATTGCTTCCAACCACGAATATAAGCTATTTTTTTACGGTGGCGGCGGAGAAACCTCCTCTGGAACAATAAGAGAAGAGTTACGCTGAGTGGTATAATTAACCTAACGAGGTACATCACTATCGGTTCTCATATAAAAGCGATAGTGATGTGATCATTCACATCACGATCGGTTCTTATAAGACAAGCGATAGTGATTATCACGATCATCACATCGGTTTCATAAGAAGCGATAGTGATGAGAAAGTACACATCACTATCGGTTCTTATTTAAGCGATAGTGATGATATCGCACATCACTATCGCTTCTCACAAAAGAACCGATAGTGATGAGCGTGATGTGTGCGTGCTTATCACTATCGGTCTTTTGTGAAGCGATAGTGATGTGCATTATCATCACTATCGCTTTAAATAAGAACCGATAGTGATGTGTACTTTCTCATCACTATCGCTTCTTATGTGGAAACCAATAGTGATGATAATGCACATCACTATCACTTCTCGCATAAGAACCGATTGTAATGTTCCCAGTGCTACATCACTATCACTTCTAACCTGAGAACCGATAGTGATTGTGATTAATGCCTCTCCTAAGTCATCTATCACAATCGTTTCTTCCTAAAAACTTAAGAACCGACACAGATGAAACGATAGTGATGTACCATTCTGTAGTAGTGTATTGGCCTGCAGCTTCAGGCGGTTGGGTCGGCTAAAACCGTTGTACACAGCCCTACCTGCAAACGCCATCTCCACCGCCATTTCCCTTCTTCCTCGTCTTGGGTGGCTCACCACTGTTGCACGAATACCGCAATGTTGTGTTGAATTTATACACAGTTGAAGTGAGAGAGTAGGAGTCCATCATCAAAAACCATTCAAACTTTGCAGGAACGATTTTCATCAATAGGACTACTCTCCATCCGTGTAAGTTTATGAGATATATTTTTTTAAATGATTTTATCTATAAATATATGATGTATTTCATGTTTCAAATGCAAATTAGTGTGATGTTCCCTTTATCTATATATATATGCATTAAATATAGTATAATAATTAGAGGCAGTCTAATCATTTTTAATCTTTTCAATCTATATGGTAAGAGAAAATATATCATATAAATTTGGAGGGAGAAAGCACTGCTTAATTTATCACGAGAAGTTAATGTTGCATCACGAGTAAATTCAATGGACGTAATAAATTTGTGCGCTGATGCATACGGTTGAGATTGTGCTGATATATTAACTCGGGCCACATTCACCATGTAACTGGCAAATGCAGCAGCTGGTCGTCGCCCTTTTTATCTTCTCGAACCTCCGTTAAACTAAATGCAACCTGGGGGCCAGTACGCACTTGGATGTCACATACACACCGCCCTAGGCAGACATCACCAAAGGTCCAACAGGGCAACGTGCATTGAACACACGCAGTACTCCAGCATGTGTCGTGTCATGTACCGGATCGGATGCACAAGGTGCAAGAGAGGCCCGGCACCGTAGCAACAGATCTGAGCGCGGCACGTATAGAGTTCAATGAAGACGACATGGCCTTGCCACACGTCATGGTCAGGCTGCTATAGTGATCACTACAGTGTGTTTGTACTACTAATATTGGAGTAAGTTGTAACATGACAGTTTAGTTAGATTGTAGGGCACGGACAAATATACTCGAAACAGATGCAATGGACATGCAGGTCAGATAGAGTCGATCCATGCATGTTCCATTAATGGCGGCTTCTGTAGAGTGTACGCAGAGGGTGCCACTCTGTGGAACCTCAAAGCAATTAACGGCCGGCCGGCAAAAGGTAGAGCATGCGATAGTGGTTAGCCACAACGAGGAACAGGAAGGGTAAGGCTAGCTTTAGTCTTCCCTAAATTAGTATGACCCATTTTCATTGAGCGAACTGGCGTTATATATCGGAACAAGCGGTGTATGTAAGAGCTCGTAGCCTTGATCGATCGACCTCTCTTTTTTTTTTAATAATTCTTTTCCTTTTATTGACAATCACTAGTGCTTTTCAAGTCATTATCAAAACCTATTCCTTGGTTAACTGTTGTGATTTATAACGCTACAAGGACTTAATGTCATCAATCACACATAGTTTGCTATATGTAGAACAAGTAGGACGTCCTAGTAATCAAGGTTCCAAATCTCGTCGAATTTCGCTGAAATTTCAAATCACCCCAAATCTAAAGTATCTTGGTAGGGAAAAAATTGAAATTGCTACTGAGAACTCAAAATTTTGGTTTTCCTCGGCGAAATTTCGTATTTTTTGACCGGTTTTGAAACTTTTAGGACCGGATTTGGTCCAATAACCCTTAGAAAAGTCATCTCCTACGAAAATTTGTTGAAAAACCGAATTTTTAGACATTTTAAAATTTTATTTGAAACATCATCGATTTTTATGAAATTGTAAAAGCTTTATAATGAGCTGAAAGTTTTATGGTACTATATTTAGTAGTTTAGGATCATACATAAAATTTTTCAAAATAATGTAACTTCATTTGTTATCTTTAAAAATCAAAAACAGAATGAGCATAATTGGGACAGTTACATTGTCGAATTTTATAAATTTGCTTGAGTGTGATTGTGATCTAAATTTTTTTGAGAGATTAATAATTGACTCAGTACCATTATATAAATTTTTAAAAAATTTGAACTTTGTTTGTTTGGTTAATCAAATCTATGTAAGCATTGAACTTCGTTTGTTATATTATATTTCAAAAATCAAAAAGAGAAAGAACATAAATGGTATTGTGCCTTGTAAGAATTTTATAAATTCACTGGAGTGTTATTATGATTCAAAAATTTTGTGAGATATTAAACATTTCCTTATCACCCTTATGTAAAATTTTAAAAAAATTTAAACCTTTTTTTATTGCTAAAGCAAATCTATGTATTGATCATCAGGCTTTTATGAGGATATAGCATTGTCTGAATTTTTATAAATTATTTAAGAATGATCATCACATAAAACTTTTAAAGAAAAACTAATGTTGCATCAGGAACATCCACAAAACTTTCAAAAAATTTAACATGGTTTAGACAATTTTTCATTTTGTTCAAGTTTCTTAGGTAAGTCTTTTAATAGGGTAGTAATACTTTTCAAATTTTAAAATTTATGAAGCTTGATCATCATAACCATACAAAAAATTTCAAAGTTTTATAACGTGGTTTGAACTATTTTACATTCGGTTCAAAATTACGAGTTAAAGTTTTATCAGGACAGTAACAATGTTTGAATTTTTAAAACTTCCACAGACTTCAGAATAATCTGAATTTTTTATTGAAATATCACCAATGTGTCAGGACTCTACAAAACAAATTTCAAAATTTTCGATATCGTTTGACCCACTTTTTCCGTTGCAAAAGACCAAAATTTGGATATTTACTTGAAATTTCGCTATTTTTCGGCGAATTTCGTTTTTTCTCGGTACAAAATGAACCGGATTTGAATTTTGGTTTTTGAATTTTAGACGAGATTTATCCGAAATACCCGAATTTCGTCGAAATTTTGGATTCTGGTCCTGAGCGATATTTTATCCGAAAACGAAATTTGAATCCTTGCTAGTAAGTTGACTTGTGGCAACAAAGTTGCTGTGACCAAAGTAAAACTAGTATAGTGTCCTGTCTTCCGGTTTCCTTTTTCTAGCACGTAATATATAGTCTTTTCCTTTTCTAGAACGTTTGTTTCATTTTCCTTAATTCCAGGATATTTGTTTCCTTTTTCTTTGAGATGATGCTGGAGGTGGGGGGAGAGCTGTTGTGGGCCACAGGGATGAGTTAGACACATTAAACAATGGCCATCGGATGTGGGTGAGTAAAGCTGAGGAAAGATCTGAGAGGTTAATTTTGATGGAGGCAAGTTTCTGGGGACGTTTCGCTGGGTGCATGAAGGTTAGACTATCTCTAGTAGGGTGTATTATTTGAGGTGAACATAAAAAAGAATGTTTAGATGCATTATAAAGAGGTATACATACAGAGTCAAAAGGACCTCAGTTTCATCATATTATCCCCTTCCGTGGATTCAAGGGCAAGTGTACCGTGTACGTCATAAATAACCCAGCTAACCCGAGCCATCCCTCCGCTATTCCTCAACTTGTTCCCATCTCTACAGTGATAAAGAGAGTGGGCAATTGATCGCGGAGTTGTGTAAGAAACAAGATCCACTGTTACATACTCCGTCCGGCTAAAAAAGAAAGACGTCTTACACATGGTTATAGCTCTAAAACATAATTTTAAACACTAATTTCTATAACGATATACTTATACATCCTAATAAATTTATAATACTATAAAAAAAATTGAGATAAATTACCTATACCGCTTTCATGTGGGCAATCTAAATAGCCGGAAGATACCGATTGCCAAAGTTTAAAGAGTTTGGCTGCACTTCTAAACTATGTTCTCCAACTTTCCTCGTTATGTTAATACTTTAGTTGAATTGATTGATATATGCAACTCAATATGGGTATCAAAACCAAAAGACTACCGGTTTAAGATCTGACCATTGTAGTATTAAAAGAACTAATCGCAGTCCATGCCTTAAGCCTATGGGGGCTTAATTTGATACGAAGGAATTGGAACTATATTGCCCATATTTTTTTATTGGATTAAGTTTTTAATGAACTGGTGTACGAACCACAGTACGACGAATACACAAAATTTACTCTTTTGTGTGACTAGAGGGTTGCACACAAGATTATAATAGTAAAATATATTCGATTGTAGGAGTTTTAATTTAAGTATCCATGTTGACGTATATAACGCAGAAGGACAAAGAATAGATAGCTTCCAGTACACACTTCACGGAACAAAGAATTGATTGACACCATTTGTCCTCGCGTGGTCAACCGAAATACTTTCATAAATATTCACAGTCAAAATTCAAAAATTAGAACTACACGCATGACAACGAGTACTGGCATTTGCAGTCTACAGGCTGCCTAATTAAGGGAAATGTTTACTGTTGTAGCATCTTAAACCCTTTTTTTTCAAAATTAGACCACTGAATTTTTTTGATATTTAGCTCCTGAGCGCGTGAAAACCGCGGCCCAGAGCGCTGCACCTGTTTTTTTTCAGCAACAAACAGTAAAAAATTTGCTTTTTTCTTGTCCGGAGGCTAATTATAGAAAAAATACATTTTAATTTTATTAGGTTTTGTACATGCATTGTAATAAAAAAATGCACAATGGTTAGTTCTGAAAAAATCGCACGTGCTATCACAAATATTTTGAGGACTCGTATTCTACGGAGGGGCATAATATAATACAATATATTTGAGGAGGCTAGTTCCGAAAAAATACATTAGAATTTATTAGGTTTTATAAATGTATTATAATAAAAAAATCGCACAGTAGCTGGATCTAACAAAATAATTTTATGGGTAGTTTTGAAAAAAAATCGCACGATGGCTATTTCTGAAATTCGCACGTTCTACCACAAATATCTTGAGTACTCATATTCTGCAGACCCAATTACTGTCAAATAATTCTTCAGGCTGTCAATAACATTTTTTATAGGCAATATTTTGAGTACTCATATTCTGTTGGACTAGTTATCTGTCTAACGGTGTTTTGACTTCAGTTCGAACAATGCAAGGACCGAACCCAGCTTGGTGTATTCTGCTTTGCAACCCGAGAACAACGGTTTGGTATCGTCTTCCATCAAGCTTTTAAACATTTCAAACTCTCTTTCCGTGTAATTTCCCTCCACATCCCGCAACATTTGTTCTAAATTGTCCTTGTCAAACATATCACGCTGTAACTCGTCATCAGGTTCCACCATGTCTTCATTGCATACCGGAAGGGTACTACCTGTCTCCCGTGATGAATCCAACACGTATAATTCCTTACGAAGCCACGTCGAATCAGGTGGTACTTAATTTGAGCTGAGTTGTTAAATCTCCTGAGATTGGTGTAATCAATGTAAGGACAATATATGAAGTTTACACCCCTCTTCCCCATGTCCTATTCTGCAATTTTTTTTGAACTCCTTAACACCCCTCTGAAATTCATCACTCACACGGCTTTTCTGATACATCCATTCCTCACGGTCCATCTGCAATTAGACTTCGTACAATAAATTAAGGAAAAACTGGACCAACAGCTGGCTAGTTATGTCAAATATTGAGACATCATTTCAATTAATATTACCCTTGCAAAATAGAGAACGGGTTTCAAGACATATAAATGTACTCCCGATCGATACCTAGTTTTTCCCTAGTTAAGAACTTCCAATTCCCTAGTTAGGAGATATACATTTCAAACATCAACAATGATATCGAATAAACTAAATATATAGTGCAGTAGTTTGCAAATCTTTTGACTTCAACGAAACAAAACAAAGGTACCAACGATGACTCCTGATCTCTAAATAGGTTAGGTCCTAATCCCAATCGATAATATTTAGTTCGGGCAAGTTCCTAAGCCATTGTACAACTCAGAGAAAATTTCGACTGAGATCTTCCCGCTGTTCTCTAGATACACGTCTCGATAATAAGTCAAGAGGGTGTGTACCGGAGAACACCACAGGAGATACTACCAAATCTACTCTAGAGTTGTACAACACTCGAGAACTTGCCCAACCATATATCCTCGAACTGTCCATAGAACGTGGACAAATCGAGATCGCTTGCTTATAAATATACCATTTCGATCGGCATATTTATAAACAAGCAAATTTCGAAACGGAAGACGAGGTTTTGCAGTCTAAACTCTAACATTCATCATGTGATAGCAATAATAATTTCAGATTAACATCAGAGCACTACAAATTATATAAGATAATTAAATATATGTGTGCTTGTCAAATAAAGGGTGTGAAATCTGATAAGATATACACAATACCAGTGCAACCTAAATTTTTTTCGCGACATATCAAAATTACATATTGTAAAAGGGGTTTGAAGGAATGCTCACATTTTAAAGAAAATCACAAATTTTGCAAAATAAAGGGAAATCTCCTCAAGTTAGGGCTTCAAATTTACCCTCTTAACACCCACCCTTGAGGATTTAAATTTTTCTCACCCAAATATTGCTTCCAGCCACAGAATATGAGCTATTTTTTTTGGGTGAAGACGGAGAAATCTCCTCTCGAACAATAACAGAGAAGAGTTCAGCTTGAGTGATATAAATAACTTAACGAGGCACATTACAATCGATTCTCAATTAAAAAACGATAGTGATACATACAGTCATCACTATCAGTTCCCACATATGAAGCAATAGTGATGTAATCATGAACATCACTATCGCTTCTCATAAAAGAACCGATAGTAATGTGCTCGTGCTCATTACTATCGGTTCTTTTGTGAGAACCGATAATGATGTTCATGCACATCACTATCACTTCTCACAAAAAAACTGATAGTAATGTGCATGATCACATCACTATCGCTTCTTATGTGGGAATCGATAGTGATGACCGTGCACATCACTATCGCTTCTTACATAAGAACCGATTGTGATGGGTCGAGTGCTACATCACAATCATTTCTAACCTGAGAACCAATAGTGATTGTTATTAACACCCCTCCTAAGTTATCTATAACAATCGTTTTTTCCTAAAAACTTAAGAACCGATACAGATGAAGCGATAATAATGTACCATTCTGTAGTACTGCAGTCTTTTACATTATATTGGAGCTAACTTGAGAGCATTCTTAGTTGCATGAACTGAATTGGATGAGTTGTATGGTGTGGTAGACTTGTATATTGGATTGATGACGGTTTAGCTCGGTTATATATTGAAGCCACGTGGGCCACGTCGCACCTCTAACAACACCCACCCGCGCCTGCCAGTGGCGATCGACCACGCGGACGTCTTCTCCAACCAGACGTGTGACTCCCCGCGTCACTGCACCGCGCTCTCACCTTCGGTACCGAACTACTTGACAGCGTTGCGTGCGTTTTTCGCTGCAGAGATCAATTGGTTTATTGCCACATGTTCCTACCCGGCAATAATTAGTTCCTATCTTATTCCCATCTTTGAGATTAATTAGCACTAATTGGATTGAGAGCCTTTGCATGCCACTATTGTACTACATCTTTATTGAGGACAGTCACTAGGAGAAACTCAATTTTTCTTGACGGTGTTTATATTCCCCGACAGGGCATCATCGGGCAATTTGGGGTCAGGTTTACCTAAAACCTGACCACGGGGTAATTTCCCTGTCGGTGGCCGTCCGGGAATGCCGTCAGAAATTACTTTTCTGTCGAGTGACCGTCAGGCATTTGAAACAACTGCGTCGGCTTATTTCTCATGGCTAATGCCTGACGGTGACAAGTAGGGGATATAATTCCTGACAGTTATGCGCTTTTTTCTTATGTTTTCAGGCCGTCACAAAAGATGGTGAGTGTGGTAGTGAGTAAAGTCATTTAGCGTGTGGAGAAGGCGTTAATAATGCAAGGAAAATGGTAAATAATGGAAGAGTGGCATTCTATGGATCTTCATATATTCGAAGGAAATGCATTTTTATAGATCAAATACAATACTGATTTGAGTGGTATATCACCAATTTCATTGATTTTGAGTAGCATTTATTAGAGTGCCATTCGTTTGAGTGGCATATCGTCAATTTTACAACGCAAAACCTCTTGCATGCAGCAAATGGTTTCGATAGCTAGAATGTAGAAACGGAAGCGTACGTCCAAATAATTAATGGGGGCAAAATGCACGATCCAAATTCGTGGCAGGGAAAAAGGAATAGTACAGGGATTGATATAATGATATTGGAGGGAATGCACATGCGCCCGTTGTCAAATGTCAATGGCTACACGTCGACATGGCTAAAGGGAGTAGTTGTGGGGTTTAATTGGCAACTCAGCATTGCAGGACATGGGAGGACTTACGATTTGCACCCCGCAGAAACAAGGCAGCACACGAATGCCGAAATAAAAAAAGAAAGAAAGAGAAAATGTAATGTAAATTAAACTCGTTCGGGAGCACCAAAAATCGAGCATTATATATATACGGGTAGCATTTAACAAGCTTATTGTGCACATACTTAACCTAACTAAACATACGTCATGACGAATTAACTGTTCAACTTTGGCGCCTCTAACTTTTTAACCTCCATCTCAGTCGAACTGAGCATGTAATTAATCTAGCAATAATCTCTATTGTGTAGCTATTCTAGCATTTGTTTAATCTTGAGAACACATACAGAAAATTTTCACGCTATTCGGTAGGGCCATGAACCATGCTGTCCACATCTTGCGCCCCAAAATAAGACAGAAACAACATCATTAGGGACTGAGGGTAAGCACTCTTGGATCAAATTCTTATGTCACTACTATAAAAAGGTGTTATATTAGACACGTCATCACTGACTGTTTTTTACGAAAACCGTCTCTGATGTGTTTCGGGCACATCCCAGACGGTTTGTAGATGAAATCGTCTGCTATATTGGATCATTACAGACGGTTTCATCCACAAATCGTCTTTGAAGTTATTGCTTTCATCACAGATGGTTTGTGGTTGGAACCGTCTGCGATGACCATCGTGATGAAAGAAGAACTATCAAACGGTTTGTGGATGAAACCGTCTATGATTATCACCATATCATAGACGTTTTTATCCACAAACCGTCTGTGAATCGTTCAGAGCAAACAATGAAAACATCATGCTATATATATATAAGCATAAGCATAAATAGAGTGCTATGTACAAAAGTTTCCTACCAAAATACTACTGCGAAATACTACTTAGTCGCTAGCCTACATCTAGTCCTCGTCGTCGTCGGAGTCGTCGTCGGAGTAGTCGTCGGAGTCGGAGTCGGAGACGTCTCTGCGACCGTTAGGGTCCTCGCTCGATCCGACTCTGTCTGGGTCATCCTCCAGCTCCCAGCCATCACGGTAGCCCTTCGACGAGTCGTAGCTGTCGTCGGAGGAGGAGGAGATGACTATTGGCGACGCCGGACGCTTCATTCCGACAGTTGAGACGGACGGAGCGGTGCCCGAGGTGGCCAGCGGAGGGGATCATCCACGATAAGCCGCGGCGGTGGATTCGAGGATATGGCACCGCAGTTGCGTCGCAGCCATTCCCGCAGAGGCCGCAAAGGACGAGGAGGCGAAGTCGACGGTGGCGGTGAAGGCGGAGCGGAAGTCGACGATTGCGATGAAGGCAGAGGCGGTGGGGTGTCGGAGTTGTTTGATGAAGTGCACATGGTGGCGATGATCTCTACGGAATGCGATTGATGATCGAGTACTTATAGGTACGTTGGACTCCAGCGCTACGGGAATTTGATCAGATGGTTTAATGATCTTCGGAAGACAAAGCGTCAACTCAAACATCGCGCTGTCTTGGAACAAATAGTTAATTTAATTCTTTGAAAGACGAATCGATCAACTCAAACACTGCGGCGTCTGTCTTGGAAGACGAAGCGATATGATCGAACTCCTTGGCGGGAAGACGAAGCGATGAACGGTGCTATCTTGGGAAGGAACATCACAGACGGTTTGTAGTCAAAACCGTCTGCGATGACGTAATCACAGACGGTTTTGACTTCAAACCATCTGTGATGTTCCTCATTATATATACGAAATAATTAACAGAGAGCCGATCTCCTCTGTTTTTTAGGGTATCCTAGATATTTTCGACGTGGCTGGGATTGAGAGGAGTTCTGATCAAAGTGACCCTAGATTTGGAGGTGTAATTGTAAATCCTTGTGCTCTACGTTATCTAAGGTTAGTAATTGCTTCATAATTGTATTATATTGGATCTACCTTGGTAAAGGGGGAAATGAAGCTGGTTAATTTGTAGATCTAGCTTGGTGTAGATACATCTGTTCACTGTGATGTAAAGTAGAAATTGGTTCAAATTTGCGTTATATTTAAGATGTAGCTTGGTAAAGAGGGAAATGAAGCTGGTTAATTTCTAGATCTAGCTTGTTGTAGATACATTTGTTCTCTGTGATGTGAAGTACATACATTTGCTATAGCTTTGTGTAGCTTACACATATGGATGTAGCTTTACATGCATATGTTTACATATCCATTCGTTCTTTCAGATGGACAGAAGTTGGATGTACACTGAGAAACGTGCGAGCGCCGAGTACATTAATGGTGTCTCCGCTTTTAAAAGAGCTGCAGAGGAAGATATGTTGAACAAGGGGGTGGAATTTATACCTTGTCCATGCATTGACTGCAATAATCTGAGGATGTTTCGAAACCCAGCGCGGAACGAAGCACACTTGATTCTGAGGGGCTTCAAAAATGGGTATATATGTTGGACCAGTCACGGTGAAGAGCAGATTACGCATGGACCAAGTAGTACTACCATCGTCGATGAAGGCAATGATACTCTGGATATTGTCAACGACGTCAACGATACTCCGGATGATATCGACTGTGCTTTGGTTGAGGATAGGTTTCATGATAACAATCCGGATCAGATGGTATGGGATGCAGAATGGAGCTGTGATGAGCAGGAGTATGTAAAATTCTAAGGCTTGATGGATGACTCGGAGAAACCTTTGTTCTCGGGTTGCAAGTCAAAATACACAAGGTTGTCATCCGTGCTGGAGCTGCTGAAATTAAAGGCAAGCAACGGTTGATCCGACAGGAGTTTCACGGCGTTGTTAGGTTTGTTAGCGGATATGCTTCCGGAGGGAAACGTGTTGCCGACAACCACCTACAAAGCCAAAAAGGTTCTCTGTCCCTTGGGAATGGAAGTAGAAAGAATACATGCTTGTCCGAATTACTGTATCCTCTATCGCAAAGAGTACGCAAGCTTTCATGTATGTGCGGTGTGCAATGCATCCCGGTACAAGCATAAAGGTAGATCGGATGACGACGACGAGGGTATGGAGTTGAAGAAAGAACCTCCTGCTAAGGTGACGTCGTATCTACCTATAATCCCCTGGTTGAAGCGTTTATTTGCGAACCCAAAAGAGGCAAAATTGCTTCGGTGGCACACGGAGGAATGTAAGAATGATGGAATGATTAGGCACCCTTCTGATTTCACACAGTAGAGAAACATCGATAGGAGGTTTGAAGAATTGGCAGCGGATCCGAGGAACATCAGGTTGGGATTGAGCACGGATGGAATGAATCCTTTCGGCAACATGAGCAGCCGTCATAGCACTTGGCCAGTGAATCTTTGTGTTATTTCTTTAACACAATTGCTCAAAAGGTCATCGATCCCGACCAAGGTCTGGGAGACAATCACAAGGCTGTGTTATTTCTTTAACACAATTGCTCAAAAGGTCATCGATCCCGAAGGACTATATGCTCTGCACGGCGAGGTGGTAATGACTCTATGTAATCTTGAGATGTATTTTCCTCCATCGTTTTTCGATATCATGGTCCATCTCATTATTCACCTTGTGAGAGGGATAAAGATGTGCGGGCCTTTGTTCCTACTTAGCATGTACCCGTTCGAGAGGTATATGGGAGTTCTCAAGTCGTACGTACGGAATCGATCTCGATCGGAGGGTAGCATTATCGAAGGTTATGCAACCGAAGAGGTCATCGAATTCTACGTGGACTACATGGCTCAGGTCGAACCGATAGGTGTGCCTCGGTCCTGCCTTGAGGGGAGGCTCCAGGGCCTCGGGACCATAGGAAGGAAAGCAATCACGCCTGATCCAATTGCGTGCGCTCAAGCCCATTTCACAGTTTTGCAACACATGGCTGTTGTGGTCTCGTATATCGGTGAGCACAAGAACTGGCTACGGCAAGAAAATCCGACGCGGCCAGAGTACTGGATCATCAGACAGCATAACCTTCAGTTCAACAGATGGTTCAAGGAGCAACAACCCACCACTGCAAACTCATCAGTTCATACGCTGACATGGTTGGCAAAAGGGGCAGCATTTACGGTCGTAACATGGAAAGAATACGACTTAAATGGGTACACATTTTACACGAGAGATTAGGACATGAAGAGCACAAACCAGAATAGCGGTGTTCGCATTGATGCACTGAATACCGTTGGATCAACGAGGAGCTCGTACTATGGGTTCATTGAAGAAATTTGGGAGCTCGACTACGTACTTTTGAAGATCCCCGGTGTCGTTGGGTTAACCTGCAGCACGTGAAGGTTGACAAGTACGGAGTCACAACTGTGGACCTCAAACGTGTTGGATACCAAGACGAACAATTTGTTCTCGCTAACCAAGTTGTTCAAGTCTTCTACGTAACCGACCCATCCAATAAGTAGTGCCACGTTGTTCTTCAGGAAAAAAGGAGGATTGTCGGAGTCGACAATGTGGTAGATGAAGAAGAATACAATCAGTTTGACGAGTTGCCTCCTATTGGTACCGGCGTCACAACCCAGGAAAATCAACCTGAGGAAGCCAGCTACAGACGTGTTGATCATCGCGAAGGGCTAATTTTTTCACAAAAAGAATAAGCAAATGGAGTTGTCATGAGATGTGCAATAATTGTAATTAATCAGTTGTATGTATTATAATAAATGAGATGTATGTATTATAATAAATGAGATGTATGTATTATAATTATATTAAGGAAAAAGTGGCTCATCCCAGACGGTTTTGAGATTGAACCGTTTGGGAAGTGTCTCATCCTGCACGGTTGTGGATTGAATCTATGCAGGAAGTGTCTCATCCTGCACGGTTGTGGATTGAACCGCAGGATAATTCGTCCCAGCCGGTTCGAGGCGTGCCGCAAATGCAGGATGAGCGATTTTTCCGGACGGTTAGAGGCCGAACCATGCGGGATGGCCTGCCGCGAGGAATGGGGTCGTCGCGTGCTATATGACTCTTGCCGTGCTAAGTACCAAATTAACTCGGTTTGCAAACCTAGCTAGCTAGCTCTCCTCCCTCGGCACCCTCCTCCCCTCCCCATGCCCTCCTCCACCACACCCTCCCCTCGGTGGTGCCCTCCCCTCCTCCCCGTGCCCTCCCTCGGCGGCGCCTCTCCCTCCCCGTGCCCTCCCCCTCTGCTGCGTCCTCCCCTCGGTGGTGCCCTCCTCCCCTCCCTTGTGCCCTTTCCTCGGCGGCGCCCTCTCCTCCTCCGCACCCTCCCCTCGTGGTGCCCTCCTCCTCCCCTGTGCCCTCCTCCTCGACGCGCCTCCCGCTCGGTGGTGCCCTCCTCCCCTCCCCGTGCCCTCCCCTCGGCGGCGCCATCCTTCCCTCCCCGTGGTGCCCTCTATACTCCCTGTGCCCTCCTCCCTCCCCGTGCTATTCCGATTGTAACTATAGTTCACTTTTTGGCTATGGGTTTGAGATTGCTCTGTGATGATACTAGGGTATATAATGATATTGACAATTTATTCTGTGAATAAGGCCTTCAACTGATAGACTTACATGCTTTACAAGTCTTGATGCATGCACTGTCTGAAAGTCTGAAAATTTATTCAGTTCAGTTTTGCTTATTTGTGATTATTGTCTATAATCTACCCATCATTTGCTTGTTCGGATGTACTTTAATCTTATTGGTAAAAGTTATCAACTACTAGTACTTAATCTGTCTATTGGTGCAATTGCTCGTACTGTTGGCTGATTACTGCTAGTGATTTGGTTCGTATGTCATTCGTATACTAATCTGGATACATGCTATTTTGAATTTAATTTGTTATTTAGGATTTTAATAACAGTCAATCTTGTTGTCTATTCTTATTGTGCATAATGTTAAGCTGGTAAGGGTTTAAGGTCTTATTTACTCAACGAATTGTTTTGCCCATTTGTGATTGAGGTTGAAGATTTGTAATCTTCAAACGGACCCTAAAATCTAAGAGCAACATAATATGAATTGCCTTCATATTGTTGTGGAGACATGATTCTTTGTATGAATGACATAACATTCATAATATGCTTTATCTCGTGATTATTTTGTTATACTGAAATTAGCATAACATTCTTAAAATTCATTTGAACTTACCTACTAGTCCACATTTGCTTAATTGATAGTTTAGCTTCTCTTAACTTACCTATCGTTAATTGAAATTTGCTTCTCTTAACTTACCTACTCTTAATGTTGCATCGCATAAGATGGCATCCTCAATCCTCGCCATCAAATGGATCGATGACGCCCAATGTGGAAGGAAAGAGGCACGGTCCAGAGGGCTTAGTAAAAGGCCTCGAGCCGATACACCATCACGACGGTCATCTCCGAAGACGATGGGAACAATTTGTTGAGTTGAAGACGACGGAAGAGTTCGCGCATGCAAGTGCGGCGCACAAAACCTTCCAATCAAAAAACACCCACCCACACAGACTCGGCTCAATAGGGTACGCGGGCAAGATCGCGCAATGGACGAGGGAGGACGATGCGGCACCCGGAATGAGGTCGACCGCCATTTGCCTCGATTGTAGACCCGCATGCGGAATCGGGTAAGAGCGAGGTCACGTCCCACGTCTTCGGGCGGCATGTCCTTTGCAAACCCCGCTGATGAGGAAGTGTCCCAACGCCTAATATCATTGAGCATGGAATCTTCCTAGGGCTCTTTCACTTCGAACAGAGAGAAAGATATACTCTCCACGACCTTGAGAAACAAGGAGCATCCAGGCCGCAGCCGAGGACTAGGTGTTTTTGTTCCCTGAAAAATGGGATTCCACATAACTTGGACACGATCGAAGTAGGAAGAGAAGCAAAGCCGAGCATGAGGAACGGCTCGTGGCCTTGATTGAGGAAAGGGTTGAGGAAAGACTCAAAGCGCAGTTCAAGATAAGCTACGAAGCCTTGAGGAACGGATGGAGCAAAGTGTGGGCTGCGGAGGCGCACCGAACCAAAGAAGCCCAAGAAGCACCGTGCGATTCAACCCAACCAACCGTCCGAGCAGCTGTGCGTTTGCCCCTGAGACGGATGTGGATGAAGCCAGATTTTCTCCTGATGACACCCATGTAAGATGCTTACAATACTCCTTACATAGACCTGTTGGACGTGTTAGCTAATTACTTGTGTACCCTTATGTAGTGCCCACGCCGTGCAATCTACAAGTGAGGCTTGCCAACGGCTCTGTTCCCATACAAGCTGCTTGGGGACAAGCCTACTCATCCAACGTAGGGGCATTTATTCACGGTTGTTCTTTAGAGCCAGGCTACGCGAAAGTCCAAGTCGATGGTGTACATGAAATTTTCAAGACCGTCACGCTGCAGATGCCACCAAACGATGAGATCGTCACACTAGGGGATGCCATCGGCACATTCATCTAGTGGCCCAAGAAGGACATCTTCTTCGACGCCCAACTAGGAGCACCGATGCTACTAGCACTACTAGAGCCACATGATGTGCCAGAGCTACTAGCACTACCGGAGCCATGTGATCAACAGAAGGAGCCTGCCAAATCAGATACAGTGTCCCGTTAGGAGCAGACCGTTACTGCAGTTCGGGTCCAGTCGTCTCCTGTGAAGAATATATTTGGTAGAAGGGGATGCGGAGATAAGGGCAAATCGAAAGGAACCAGATCAGCCCGTGACATTCCGTTTGCCTCGTTGGTGCGGCAATTTGAGCTGGGGCAGCTGTTCGTAACGGATCAGCACAAGAAGACGCTTACGTTAGATTACGAACGATTGCAACATTAGTGCATGCAATAAGCCAACAAGCCGGTGGCACAACAAACATCGAGTATCTCAGTAAGCTTCAAGGAGGAGCATTTGTTACACCGGTATTTAGATGGCATCTTCGTGGTCGGCTTCTCCGACTTGTTCGATCTGTACAACCTTAGAGCGCTTGACACCTCACTCATAAGATACTGGACACTGTAAGTGTGTGCAATCACCGTCTACATTTCTATCGCACTGATAAATATCATATATATATGTAATATTTGATTTTGTATATGTAGATATATGATCTTGCAAGCAAGAGCAAGGAAGAACCGTGGGTTTCACGACCCACACATGGTGTCCAACCAAACTATGGACGAAAATAAACAAGTTGTCCACAAATACGTGGAAAAACTATCTTCGCTCATTCGGACAAAAATTCGGACTTTTACCCTACAACCCGGTAAGTGCTTCGTCCAGATGCTATATTTGTTTATTTGTCTATATATCACACTTCTAACCATGACGACATACGGTGTAGGTATCATTGGATTCTACTCGTACTTATACCAAGACAGAACCTGTAATTTACCTTAATTCCAAAAATGGCGGCAGCCACGTCTTAAAGCCTATTATACATTTACTCGAAACGTCGTTCGGTGTCTACCAATACCGCGGAGGGCCACACAAGAAGAACCCAGCCACTCTAAAGCATACTTTTGACTATCCAGTATCTGATAGTATGCATTAATCCTTCACAGTCCATAATAATACCTTCGAAATTAATTAACCTATTATGTTTTGGCAGTGCCACCAGCAGCCGAAGGCCACTGACCAATGTGGATTCTACGTTTGCCACAACATGGCACTCCTCGTTGGTTCAGAGAAGACCAATGACATACAGGTTTGTCGATCTTGTAACAATTATCTCCACGTATGAATTTATATACACGCAAGACTTAACTCTTCTCATCAGCGAGTGTTTGGCAATGTGCTAAATCTGCGTTGGAACAGTTGACCTCCTAAGTATTCGAGAAAACCTCTGTTCCTTCTTCATGAGTGAGGTGTTAGATCCAAAGGGCAAATGCTACTCGTATTGAACGATGAGTTGTGAATTTGTTAACCATGCATTCATATTAATTTGTCAGTCTTGTGCTGTGAATTTGTCATTTGTACTTCTGAATCTCATTGGTTAGTATATATGTCAGTTCATTTCTGAAATGGATGGGTTGTACTTACGTTGTAATGTGCGATCTAAGTTCATTTATGAAATGGATGCGATGCAGGTTGTGTAACATGTGATTGGAGATCAATATTTTTTAAATGTATGTCATTAATTATAATATGCTCGTGATGCTGTGTACTGTCTTTTGTTTCAGAGGGCATGGCTAGCATTTCCTGAGGCTAGCCAATAAATATAAATTTAGTAAAAATAAAATCAACATCACAGATGATTCTAATTAAGAACCGTCTGTGATATAGGACCATCAGAGACAGTTCCAAAGTGGAACCGTGACAGATCAGAGACAGTTCCAAAGTGGAACTGTCTCTGATCTGTCACGGTTCCACTTTGGAACTGTCTCTGATGGTCCTATATCACAGACGGTTCTTATTTAGAATCGTCTGTGATGTCATATCATCACAGACTGTTCCTATTTGGAACCGTTTGTGATGTATCACCATCATAGACGGTGTTAAGTTAGAACCGTCTGTGATGAGTTTTTTCATAGACGGTTGAAAAACCATTTGTGATGACTCTTTCTCATCACTGACACTTTGGTACAGACGGTTCGAAAAACCGTCTGTGATGACGGTTCCAAACCGTCTATGATAAAGGATTATCTAGTAATGTGTATCGGAGATATAACTGATGGAACATCTTTTCGTATGGAGAAGACAAAAACATCATATATCTCTATTTGCTACAATACTATAGTTCGGTCGATCAGTCCAATATAAGTACCACACTAGCTTTGCATGGTCAATTCGGTGGTAACCACTCGCGCAAAACTGTAAATATCTTTGACTTTCTAAGTTCTGATGACAACAGTTGTAATATGTTGAGTGCATTGTGGAATCAATACAAGCAAGGAGTACAACACTGTATTGGCTAAGCGCTTATTATTGATTACGTCGTTGAACGTAAAGGTTCAATTTACTTGTGCATTGCAAAAAGTGGTAAGGTCTGATAATTAAACTACTTTGGTAGACCGGCCATTCAAGAGCATTACTTGATGTTGACAGTACTCCTAGCAGAGTAACATCTACACAATTACTCCCTATATTGGTACTCCACCAATTGAACTAAGGACACGGTTTTTCTATCTGTAAGTAATCTAATATTTTCTGAAATCTAAAACAATTTTTGTGAAAGTTGGTTTGTACAGGGATCAATGTGCAGTCCAATGCTGATCCAGTGGGGAAATAATATGATTTATACTTCAGAAAAATCAATTACATTATAATTAGACATATACTCAACGTTAATACCATTCTGTGAGCGTTCACAGGAAAGGCCTGCGGATGCACGCATGCTCTATTCAATCAACACGTGATGTGATTTGCACAGTTCAATCTATTCTTTCACCTTGTGGTTGTGGAAGTGGCAAAGCCAGGATGAAAATAGAGGATTTTTTAAAATAATACTATTTTTATTCTATTTTATAAAAATAATATGCTGATTTTTTTTTACAAATCTACCCACTGTCACCATTTCAAATGGCGGCAGATAGTTTGTCGCCGTTTCAGATAGGGACAGCTCTGTCATTGTTTCAAATGACGACAGAAAGTCTGTCGCCGTTTCAGATAGGGACAGGCTCTCTGTCGCCGTCTCAAATGGCGACAGACAGTCTGTCGCCGTTTCAGATAGGGACAGGCTCTCTGTCGCCATTTGAAACGACGAGAAAGAGCAATCGTTACCTCTGTCGCCAATTTAAATGGCGACAGTCTCTCTGCCGCCATTTCAAATGGTGACAGACAGCGCCTATATAAAGCCGCGCGCGGCCTGGTCCCCACTCGAGCCAGCCACCAAGCGCACGCGCACAGCCAAAAAAACAGAGAGGAAGAGAGGAGGAGAAGGAGAAGGAGAAGGAGAAGGAAGAAGGAAGAAGGAGAAGGAGAAGAGAGGGAGGAGGAGGAGGAGGAGGAGAAAGGGAGAGGAGGAGATCTGCATTGCGTCAGGTACTAATTTTTTTGTGTAAGAATTTAAATGTTAAATATGTAATATAGTAATCAGATTAAACAGAGTAATAATAGTTATTTAGCTAGACGACTTAGTTAGAAATGAGTGCCTGATGCAAGTTGTTTAGCTAGTTGACTTAGTTAGGAATTTATAATTATTTCGGTACGGATAGATGTTTAGTTAGATGAATTAGTTAGGAATTTATAGTTATGTCGGTATGGACAGATGTTTAGTTATATGACTTAGTTAGCAATTAATAATTCGTTCGGTACGGATTAAAATTTCGTAGAGGACTTGTAGGTTCTCTGATCGTAATAATAGTTATTTGATTAGAATTTGTGGATAAATTTTCGATGTAGGGATGACCTAGAGGTAGGGATTAAAATTTTGATTGTAATAATAGTTTTTTTATTAGAGATTCTGGATAAATTTTTGACGAACTGGGAAATGTAGAATCCAAATTCGGTTATTTGTGTACTGAGAAATCGGAGATGTCATGTAGAGCTGGCTGGCTAAAATTGTCAGGACCGAAAAATAACTCAATTTATAGAGGTTCCTGACACATTAGTTTAGTCATGTTCTCATAGAAATTTGAAATGATTACGGAATATGAATAATTTGTAAGAATTGAAATATTGCAACTCTCTGTTAAATGACCAAGCAAGTATGGACCGAAAGAAAATGAATTAAACTACGTTCTTAGAATTCAAATTTGTGATCATTATTAGTCATACAATGTAGCGTTAAATTGTGCACATGTTAAGAATTCGATGAATTTGCATGATGTATGGATGATAGAGTGAAATTTAAAATATATTATGGAGGAGTTCGCATATGGGTGTTGAAGGGTAGATCTAAGTCATTTCGCAAGTGTAGAGGCTAGCACATCACGCGCAGGAGCGTTCATGGGCTACGGTTATGAGATGGTTGTACCACATGTTCTCTTTGGACCGTGAATTGCATGATTTGAAGTTACGGAATAGTTTACGGAGAATAGATTGCACATATCGGAAGTTAATGGAAATGAGAGGGCCAAATCTTGGAGTTCTGGACGTAAGAATTGCAATTGAGAAATGATGGCCATTAGTGTTATTGGCACAAGCATTTGAGAAAGTCAATACGGGCATGCGACGCAAGCAAGAGGTTGTTGGTGAAGAACGAGAGGAAGTTGGGGAGAGCAGAAGTAGAGAAGGCTTAGTAGAGCAGATGTAGGTTCTGGTCGGTCTGAAGTGCAAGGTGAGAGAGCTGATATTGCAATGGGAGAGGTTCAAGAAGCAATGGGTATGGCAGACGAGGGAGAAAACATTGAATCAGTGGTCGAAGCGATAGACACAGAGAATGAAGACTATGAGGCTTTAAGTAATGATGAAGCCGCTGAAGATCTATTCCCTGAAGAGTGGGATGAGTACCCGTTCGACAGGCTGGTGGTGAACGATGGCGAACAGTTCCCTTCGTAGTATGATCAGAATGAGGTGAGACAAGGTGCAATTTACAAGAATAAGAGTGAGGTTCAAGAAGCAGTAATAGCATGGGCAGTGTCGTTGCGCAGAACCTTCAAGGTTGTAAAGTCCGATCAGCGGGTGTATGATGTCAGATGCCAGACGGAGGGTTGTCCGTGGCGTGTCCATGCGTACCAGCCTAAATGGGACACCATTTGGAAGTGTTCTATAGTCGTCCCACATACATGCGTACTAACGGAGTCTACGCAGTCACACCGGAACATATCATCAGGCTTTATTGCCAATGCAATGTACGGAGAGATTGTAGGCAACCTAGATTTAGAGCCACGGGCCATCGTGCTCGCAATACAATAGAGGTTCGAGATACAATAAGCTACGCAAGGCATGGAGAGCAAAGCGAAGGCATTGGAAACACGGTTCATCACGCACGAAGACTCCTACGTAACTTGCCGTGTTTGCTTGGTGATAAAGGACGAAATTCTGGAACTTATGTGGACATTTGTGAGCATCCTTCGCAGCGCTTCTCTGGGAAGATGGTTTTGAAGCGGGCATTCTTCGCTTTAGGTCCATGCATCAATGCGTTTTGGCATTGTCGTCCTTTGTTATGTGTGGATGGGACATTTTTGGTAGTAAATACAAAGGCGATATTGACCGCCATAGGAGTGGATGGCAATAATCAAGTTCTCCCGTGAGCGCCAGATTCGTGGAGGGTGAAAACACGATAGCGGCATTGGTTCCTACGGAATGTCAAAGCCGATGTCGTTCATCGCGACCGGAGTGTGTATCATACACGATCAAGATACCGGCTTTTGAGGGCAATTATTCGCTTGCAATAAGGTGTGGATGAGACTCATCCATGGCACGACGGCGTAGTAGGTGGTGCAAGCATCATATGGGTGCCAACTTCTACAAGCGAGCTCAGAACAAGGAGCTAACAAAGCTTTTCAAGAGGCTCTGCGACCGATACCAGCAGAGAAAGTTTGATGTACTGAAGAAATTGGATGAGTCGACATCGAGGCACATAGCTGAGGCAACAAAGAGGGCAGCCCCGGCCATAAGGGAGGCTCCAATCGCGCTGGAGGAGTTACCCACTGACCCTCCACCACCGGTTCAAGGAATGGGAGGGCTCAAATGCTTCTCCGAATGGATAGAGCATGAGCCTAAGGAGAAATGGGCTCGCTTTACGACACCGATGGTGCGAGGTATAGGGTCATGACAACAAACCTTATGGAGGTTTACAATCGGGTGATGTGAGGTTGAGACCCTTCCCTTTGTTAGTATAGTTGAGGGTGTTCTTCGTGGCATCACAGTACTTCGTTGATCGCCATGCAAGGGCGATCACGCGCATGAACGATCCTGCTATGAAGTACTCAGAGATGATTTCTGCATACATGAAGGACAAAGGCAAGAAGGGGGAGATGCACGCAGCAATGAAGATGGGTACGAGCGAGCTCCGTTTCGAGGTGATGTGCAAGGAGAAAGCCGGTCGTGGGACGAACCGACGGAAAGTTGCTCACGAATGCATCATACACAGGCAAACTTGTGTCTGCACCTACAACAAGCCTCGTCTATTACACAGGCCATGCTCCCATGTTATGGCTGCCTGCTCGACGATTCATATGGATCCAGGTGTATTCATGTCTCAATTCTTTAGTAAGGAAGCTGTGGCCGCAACTTGGAGCGCAGAAATGTACGGTTTCCGAGTGGTGGGTTTATTCACGGAGCACAAAAGCTGGGAGGATACACGTTGGGTCCCAGACATGAGCAAGCTAAAGGGAGTAGGAGGAAGGCAATCTAGGCACGATGAGGCAGTTCGGTCTGCGGCAGGCGTTCCCAGTACCCACAGGCGACATCATTCCAGCAGCCGTGCATTCGTTCGTATTTCTACATTTTTTCCCTTCTATTAGTACTTACGATCTCGGTGGCTTGCGAATTAATGTTGCGCTTTCGTTTTTGCAAGTACACACGCAAAGGCTTCGTCGGCACGCAGAGCTGGGCAGCACGCATGGTACCTCATGCGCAGCAGTGGGCACTGGCTCTTGCGGATGTGATCGACGAGATTGCCCCCTACGATCACGGCACGTACGACGCACATATCGAGTGGTACAGCATGCGCACCCGCGTTCGAGTTGTGCGTGTCGTGGAGTCACCTCCCAGGCACGATCTGACCACTCCGACACGCACCCACCCAGCCCGCACTCTGTTTTCCACCGCGTGATTCGTACTCCTTCCATTTGTCATTCAATGTAACGTCTTGAAAATTATGCTAACTAACTAGCCTCCTATCGTTTTCGCAGAGCGACCTTGCCAGGGAGGCACACGAGGCGACGTCGGCGTTGATACAGGCGGTCGGTACCACCCATACGATACGGGTCACAGCCGACGGCCTTCGAGGGCGCCGCGCCATATTCGTGGACTTAACTCATCGTGGTCGTACACCGACGCCGTAGGCGGCCCAGGGTGGATGACGTGGTACCGTTCGTCTGCTGTACGAGGTCGACACGTGCGGACCCGATCGCCCTCCTCGGACACTGCCGGGTCTCCAAATCGTTTCGACCCGTACATCATTCCGATGACCGCAGGTACATCGGGTGGTCTCTTTTTTCATATATTTTGTTGTTCATATAACGTGTCGTTCTAACTTGAAAAGTTTGTCAACAGCGGCCGATCCTACCCCTGACCAGAGTGCGAGCACCTCGGGGGACTACGGTACTTTCCAGGACGAGGACTTCGACTTTCTCGTGGATCCTTATCAGCAGTCCACGGGTGTGGTACTTAGTTCGTCGCAGCTCGCATCAGCCCTCGGCCCACCTCAGCCGACACAGGACACCTTCGCTACTCCGCCAGCCCCGATCCGGCCTCCTAGGAGTACTCGTGGACAGGCCCCTGACCAGCTCACATATCCGTCTGGACATGTGCAGCGTCGTAGGAGGCCTGGGAGCACACGAGGTGTTGCACCGCACAGGGGCCCTAGCTAGTTTGTTTCTTTTACACATGATGTACCGTAAACAATATCGTCTTTTACTTTCTTAGCTCATGTAATATGACATATGTTAGTTTTATCTATCAAGTTTTGTGCTATATATAATCTTTTACTTTTGTGGCGCTATTTGTAAATACGCTACCAGTACCTTTGTCATGTCGATAGGAGCACACACATAGCTACTTTGTTCGTGCGATGCGACAACACGTCCGTAGCTATCCTCGATCGATGTGACAACACTCTTCACCCTAAAAAGTGACAAAACTTTGTCATACATGCTAGCACAATCAAGTGACCACTCACTATCTACTTTGGTCGTGCGACTTTTCTCGAGGGTGACAGTCGTGCAGCCTTTGACAAAGGGTGACACGTCGTGCGTGCCTTGGACAGAGGGTGAAAGGTCGTGCGCTTTTCTCGAGGGTGACAGTCGTGCACCTTTCTCGTAAGGTGACAGTCATGCGATTTGATGAAGGGTGACACGTCGTGCAACTTTTCGCAAAGGATGCCAGCCGTCAAAATGGACAAGTGTTGTAGTTGTGTGGAGTAACCCTCACCACCACTATAAAACCGACCGAGGGGTAGACATCCAACACCGCCAAACCAGCAATAAACGCCGGTGAATCTACGAATTAAGGCACGATGTCGTTCTACCGTCGCCTCTTCAAAGAAGCGAAGTCATCCCACCCCGAATACCCGGATACCAGTAGCGTGGATGCCCCAGTTCTGCCGGAGTTGCCCAGACCCAAATGCGACTGCAACCTTCCGGCGAAGATGATGCAATCTACCCACGAGAGACGGCCGCGCGCGCCACTCTTCACAGTGCCCGCCCCTACCGGATAAACCTACTTGTATCCATAAAGTGCAAAGCACAAATACCATTTCATGCATCGTTCTTTCTTTTCTCAAAGACAAGGACCGGTGTTGCTTCTTCCAATGGATCGACGGGCCGGAACGACGTGACTTTGAATTTATCTACAACTGCCATGACGCCTACCCCGCTTCGCCCAAGAACTTCACCCGGTGGGAGAGGCCGCCAGGATATGTCCCCGCTCTAGATCGACCAGAGCTCAGGGCCGGTGGACAAGGGGCCAACCAATGGGTGAGTTTCATGCGACATACTCATGTTTCACTCACAAAGTAGTAATTCTAAACCAGTTCATCGCATACAGGAGTTCGAAAAGAAAATTGCAAAATTGCTGGAGTCAAAGGAGAAACCTCCTCAAGGATCACCCGAAAGGCCCGACTTTTGCGAACACGGCCTTCAGGCAGTGGTATATACCTGTCACGATGAACTAGCGGACCGGAGATTCTACCGGTGCCCATTGGCCGAGGATGAATGGTGCGGCTACTTCAACTGGGTGGACCCGGAGACATACCACCCACATCTCAAACTTTCAGATGGGATAGCCGGGGAGCAACCTCTCCGTGGTGCTACTACCGCCTGAAAAGCTGCACTCGCGTATGCCTACGGTGTTATTCAACGACCAGCGGGCATCTTGCATTGATGCGCAGGCACGCTTCCGGTTGTACAACGATAAACCCAACACACACCTCCTGCACCATATAGTGGAGTGCGAGCCGAAACAGAGCAGGCGTCTCGGCAAGTGTCCGCCAACGGCCAACACACCAGAGGTGCAGGAGGGTACCTCCTCTCAAAGAGGAAGGGACAAGGGGAAGCAGCCGGCCGAGGTCCGCACCACACAACAAATCCTTGACGCGTTACGCAGACCATCCGGGAACCCGGGTGGTATTAACATAGGGGACGAAGGGAATTGGGATGACATGCCCATGTGGGAGGGCAGAAATCCACATCAAAAAGACCAAAAAATTCTGTCTTATACACCCGAGACGTACGGCATAGGGCACCCATTCGGCGATAGCTGGGAGCACTGCGGATCCCCGTGGAGTTATTTCATAGTCGGGATTGAGCGGTGTCCGAGTACAAATCTCCAAATTTACACGAGTCAGGTAATATCTGTAAAATATGGGACATCATTTTGGTTTGTACCGGATAGGCGAACGATCATCTGTTCCACCATGACAACCGTGCTTTCGTTAGTTAGCTCGGCAAGCAATTTAAACATGTTGTAATGCCCTTGCAATATAATGTAATCTATTGCTTATTTTATCATCCGAACTTTCGATGTATGTGCCCTTATATATGTTCAACAAATAATTTAAGTGCTTCGTGGGAACTATTTATAACATGCGTTGTTGTCAACTATAATACTTAGGGTTATTGCACTAGTGGAAATTAGATGCAAAACAAGGTGTAAATTAAATATTTTTTCGAATATGGTAGTGCACATATCAAAGAGCAAATCTGATCTACTCTTCCTAAAAATTACATTTCAACATGAAATTTTATGGGCTGCCGAAAATGCTAAAAAATCATTCTCCCTGATCTCAGATTTGCACTCTCTTTGATCTCCCCCTGCCTTTTATTCAATAGTACTACGATTTGTCGTGAAATTTATCGCACACCGAAGGAGAACAATGAACAAAGAAATTTGATTTTTGTCCTGAAAAATTTTACTCACAATTACCACATTAATTTCGAAAAACATCACAACAACTAATATTGACTTTTTATTAACTACAGCTCATAATTTACATACATTTTTCCATTGATATCAAATATATTTTTTGCAATTCGAATAAAAAAATGGGCAAAACCTCTCTGTCGTCATTTGAAACGGCGACGGATTCTCTGTCGCCTTTTCAAATGGCTACAGACACTCTATCGCCTTTTCAAATGGCGACAGAGAGTCTGTCCCTTTCTGAAACGACGACAGACTATCTGTCGCCTGTCGTCGACAGACTCTCTGTCGCAATTTCAAATGGCGACAAGTGGGTAGATTTGTAAAAGAAAATTCGGCATATTATTTTTGTAAAATAGAATAAAAATAGTATTATTTTAAAAAAAATCGAGGATAAGCTTAAAGGATAATTCTACATTGAGACTAAATGTAGTAAACATAATTTTGTGCAATTCAAATTTATATATGAATAAAGAAGAAGCATAACAAGAAAGCTAATATGCTAATTCCTATATATCTATATATAAAACATGTTGGGTTTCTCCGCAAAAGAGCACGCCACATTATCCATGCAACTATGACCGTCCGATCTTACTCCAAGGCAACGTACATCGGTAATCTGGTCATTATGCAAAATATCAGCAAGATCCTTCACGAAACATTGAATTTTTTCCTTTAGCCTCATCCCTTACAGTTCGGCTCTCGCATTTATTTTCTTCTCCCGGCCCTCTCCTGATTTATTTGCACCTCCCTTCCCTTCCCCATCTTCTATACCATCAACTGCTCGCTATCTTTGTAGCTGCTTTCCCACACCACCAATCTCCTTCCCAAGCAGCATGCCTCCTCTCCTACTCGCACCACTGCGAGAGCCGTTCCTACCCTTCCCGCGCCTCATCCCTCATCTGCGCGCCGCCACTGTCACCTCCTTCTCTCGTGACCTATTTCTCCTTTTTCCGACACAGTGGAGACATCGATTTGGCGATGGTGGAGGCAGGACCAACCATGACAAGGCCGATTTGCTTGCAGGCCATGGCTGACCGCCGCCTAAAGGGTGGGGGTGTTATGTTGCTGATGAGGGTAGGCTCAAGCCTAATGAAGCTACGTCTATTTGTCTTCTTTTTATTTTATTTTCTCCTCACCTACCCATGTTTTGCCCTTACCCCTCTACATGTGCCCTCACTAATCTGGTTGCCCCTCACTGTCATTCTTAATTCCTTACTCCAATCCCTTGTCATCTAGATGCTCGACATCTAGGGGTGACAGTTTTACCTATGGGTTTGCGTACCTAACCCGATAAGGATGGACATGGGTAACACTCACACCCATGGGTTGAGTTTGGGTGCAGATAATATCATAGGATGGGCGTGGGTGCCAATTTGTACCCATAGATACTCAATGGGTATCTTATAACATGTGAGCCTAATTAAAAAGCCAAACCCTAAACTCTCCCTTTCTCTCTCTCCTCCGATCGAACTCTTCCTCTCCCCTCCCTACCCCCTCTCCACTGTGACACCCCGCCACCTCGTCGCCTCGCCCTTTCCTTACTCCCTTGTGACCCCCTTCACCCCCACCTCGGCTGGCTCATTGCCGACTCCTCCCCTTCGGCTCCCCTCCATCTCCCCTCTAGCCACATCCCCTTCGCCCCCTCCTCCCTAGACCTCGGTGAACTCTTCCTCTCCCCTCCCTACCCCATCTTAGCCCTCGATGGTGACGCCTCGCTTGGCCCCTCCAACCCCACCAGCCTCGGCCTTCCCTTCCCCTGTGCCAATTGCGCCTTCACCCCCACCTCGGCCCCACCGACTCCCTCCTTCCAGCCTCCCTCCATCTCCCCCCTCCTCCTCCTCCGGCCGTCTCCCCTTCGCCCCTTCCTCCCCTCCCACTCCCCTCTGGTGGGCAATGTGGCGGCAGGCCAAGCTCGACATGGCGGCGGGGTGGGCGCCCTCCCCTTCCCCCTCCGACCAGGTACATATGTCCATGAAGCTTAGTGAGTTCGGGTGGGCGACATGTATCTGGGTTCGATGGCGAGTCCGAGGCATTCGTACCCAGATACGCACCCGATTGCCATCCCTATCGGCAAAAAAAAACCATGTCGCTGTTGGCGACTGCGCAATGCCATCCAGGTCCTCCTCTCGGCATTGGGAATTCTACGATGAAAGACGTTCTCAAGCTGATACTAGGCTTCGCCAACCTGTCTCCTCTGCACCAGTACTGTAGGGTTGAAAGCGTCTATAATCCAATAAAAAAACTTCTCGCAAATCAAGATGAATGCTCTCACAATACAAATGAAACCTTGAAGTTTGAAAGTTCTGTCAACGCAATTGAAAGTTTGAAGGCTAAAATGGTTCATCCGTGGGAGGGTCAGTGAGGAGGAATCAATAGCTTGCAGTGAGCACTGGCGGCATATTGGGCTCTCACATGGTATGGCGGAAGGTTGTTTCTCTTGCACTTCAATTTGAAAGTGAAAAGGTTGAAAGCTCGAAATTTCCAACTGATAGGTAAAAAAAAATCCTAATTGAAAAAATCTTATTCCAGTTGAAAACATTTTAGATCGCTAGTTTGAATATAAATTTTAGTTGAAAGTTTTTGGTCGGGAGGAGGTGGGCCAGCTGACGTTGCGAGGCAGACAGGTGCGTGGCATCCGCCAGGTTCATTTACAGTGGATGTCCGTTAAGTTGAAACTCCAATGAATTATAATCAATTTGGTTTGAGAAGTGATAATGTTGTTGACAAAGTATCCTAGCCTAGCAATCAGCGCCTTTGCTCCACTGTTGGATTTCTCCTTTAATGCAATGATACGTGAAGGTTTTCGTGTGTTCTTGAAAAAGCCAAGGGATGCAATAAATATTTGTATTAATTTGGCACAGCTGCACCAGCATCCGATAGATTTGGATCCTCGGTGTTGCAGAAACTGAATGAAAATTATTCCATCTGTTCAGAAATATAATACGATTTTGACTTTATATAAGGAATAAAGTTAGAGTAAAATTGAGAAAGGTATGAATGAAAATGACTTATATACCCACTTAATTATTTTGGAAGATGAGATATAATAGTTTGTGTGTGGTGGTAATGAATAAATGCATGTAATTGAGAGAGAATAAATAAGGGGTACAGTAAGAAAAGCCTCATTAAATCTACGTTAAGTCTTATATTTTTAATAAGATCATTTAAACAATAGGCTTTATATTTACGAGCGGATAGAGTATTTACTAATCGATTATGTAATAAAAACTGATGATGCATGGTTAAAAGCTTTTTCAAAAAGAAATTGGCTAGAAATTCTGAAAATGAAAAGGCATCTAGCCCTCAATTTAAATAGGTCCGGTTAAAAACTCTAAAAAGATAACCATGCCAGTATTAAAAAAAAAGAGAAACATCTATCCGTGGGTTGGGTGGATGAGAAATGGAGCTAGCCCATTCCTGAGATGGCGGTGCTGGCACACTGCGAGTAGAGGTGGATAACGATTTGATTCGGCTCGATCAAACTTGTTAAGATAACGAGCCAGTTCGACTCGACTCATTATCTTAACGAGCTCAAACCTCAGCTTGGCTAGACTCGTTAAAAGCTTGAGTTGGCTCGTTAAGTTGTTACAAATGTGAGCACCAGAGCATGCATTGGAAAGAAAAACAGTGTGGATTGAATTGAATTGGTGTATGAAATTATATGTGCAGCAAAACAGAGAGACAAAGAATACTTTTCAACACTAATTAGCACATCCCATTGAGCATTTGACCTATATCATTTTAAAGAAAAATTAAAAGGAACTTAAGAAACACTAGATTGTCAGTAAAACGCCTCTTTTATCAGCATGTCAATTGTTACAACCCAAGCTTTTGTATACATTTCCATGTACTTCAGAAATTTCGGTAAAGATTTTCTTCCAATAACAAACTGGATTAGTTTGACTCCAAATCTGATACAATCAAAATATCAAAGCATGAGAGAAAAGTTCTCGTCAGTAAGTAGTGTGTACCTGAGCCTATCATGGATTGATGAGATGTATGAGCTCATTAGTTACAACTAAATAAAAATGACTGACACTTTAGTCAATCGATTTTTTTTAAATAATACACGAAAAATAAAAAACTGCAAAAAAAATATGATGAAAAGAAAAATGACAAAAGTACACCTCATTGCCGTTTGACGGTGTGAGTTAAATCGCTTTAATAAATGGTGATTTTAATTATGTCACCATTTAGAATGGCGACGTAAGTTAGTCGTAGTCATAAAGCCGCTTGATTAAGATCCACATAAGTAGTCGCCATTTAAATTGGCGATATACATTTCATCGTGACTGAAATGGTGGTGACCATTCCAGTTTCTCTGTCGCCATTTTAATTGGCAACATAAAACCAAATTTAAGGCATGACGGGTTGGCAGAACCAATCACCATTTCGCGGCGGCGAGAGAAGAGAGGAAAATAAGAGAAGAAAAGGAGAGGAGAAGGAGAGGAGAGGAGAGAAGAGAAGAGGAGGAGGAGAAAGAAGAAGAAGTGCACTGCCACGACATTTGAAGGTTATTTGTTAATCTCTTTTTATGCTTTTGAAACCTAGGTTAGAAAACCAAGTAATTAGATTTGTATAGTAGTAATAAGCATGTAGATATTGGTAGAGTAGAAATGTTTTTGTAGATATGGGTAGATTAGAAAATTTTATTTATTGATGTTTAGCTAGAAATATTTATTTACGTATGTTTAATTAGATTTGTAGAGAAGTAATAAGCGTGTAGATATTGGTAGAGTTGAAATATTTTTGTAGATATGAGTAGATTAGAAAATTTTACTTATGTATGTTTAGATTAGAAATATTTATTTATGTATGTTTAATTAGATTTGTATAGTAGTAGTAAGCATGTAGATATTAGTAGAGTAGAAATATTTTAGTAGATATGGGTAGATTAGAAAATTTTATTTATGTATGTTTAGATTAGAAACATTTATTTACGTATGTTTAATTAGATTTGTAGAGTAGTAATAAGCGTGTAGATATTGGTAGAGTAGAAATATTTTTGTAGATATGGGTAGATTAGAAAATTTTATTTATGTATATTTAGATTAGAAATATTTATTTACGTATGTTCAGATTATTTTTGTTGATATGAGTAGTAATATTTATCTATAAATATTTGAAGATTAATATTCTCATTAGAGCTATGTTTA